>JBBPLT010000731.1:0-14061 GCA_038089955.1 Strobilomyces dryophilus | reverse complement strand
TGAAAATGTGAATATATGCATGCAGGATGATCAAATACCTTTTTGTCGACACTAGTTGTGGCACCTGCAGACTCTTCCAGCCGTGCAGAGTGGCGGTCCAATGTACATAGTATAGTCTGTCCGGCACCACAGTGCCTGTGCTAGCCTCCTGCCACACACCAGGTTTGGCCGAGAGCCGGAATTTGAGCGAAGGTTGTCCATTGGTTGCGTCGATCTTCTCTGCGGGAGTGCCACTACTAGCGTACATGTCGGTTGACATAGTGGGTGATGGAGGGTAAGGGGGGAGGACCTCGCTGTGGTTGCGCTCAATGTCGGAGCCCAGTGCCTAGTTCATTTCCTTTTCGGGCACACGAAAATGCAAAACATACGAATCCCATTAGTTTTGCAATGTGCTGTAAAATATATACTTTTCTCACTCTCCGCAAGGCTAGCTAGCCTCTATGGCATATTCTGAGCCCCAGCGAGCTTGAACGAGCACAATTGACAGAGAAATGAGCGAGATAGCTGAATGGTCGTCATCACGCAGAAAGTCACTCTGGTGTCACCAGCCGTACTGTGCCATGGCTGAGTTTGAACATGCCGCGTCCATGCTGTGTCGCAGCCACATGATGCAGCTGCCACTTCGCTGCCTTCGCAGGTTGAAGTAGCCAGCGCAGCGGAAGGCACCATGCAAGCTTTGACCCGACATACAAACATAACGAGTCATAGGTGCAAGGCCTAGCAAGTGGCCTCTGCAATGTCTCCAACAACTTTGTATCTACTCTATTTTTAGTTGTCCCAGCATACAAGGGATCATGAGAATGCCAGCATCAAGAAGTGAATCTTGATACCCTTTGTCCTCAACATTATTACCACTAGCTACTCATCCTAGTATTGACAATGAACTGATATGTAGTATGAAAACAATTTGCAGTCTGATTGATCATCAACACAGTGAGTACTTAGTCAACATCAAACATGATGCCAGGACAATTTCTGCGGTCCAATTGGTAGCACGACAGATAGACGGCAGATGCTCTACTGCTAGTAGCACTGGGCACACCACTCCCTGGGACTCTGATGCATAAATTACGGTAGTTCTCGTGGCCATTTGATGCAAAATACCGGTAATCCTCGCCAGGCTCCATGGCCTGAGTATTGTACATTGGGGTGATGCATTACCTTGATGTGGGACGACTCGTGTCCACTCCTCGTTGTCCTGTGATGCATAACATCGCTACCAAAAATACTGGTAATCCTCGCCAGGCTTCATGGCCTGAGTACCAGTGATGACGATGGGTGGACAGCTATGTGGGGGTGCAGCTATGCGAGGGCGAGAGCAGGTAGAGGTGCGATGATCAATGCATGCGAGAGTGAGGTGGACGCCAGATGTGATGATTACTGTCAATGCGTATGAAGGCCGACAGGGGGTGGGTGTGCGAGGGTAAGATGGGCGTCGGACGAGAGAGCTTGATGCATCAATGGACATAAAGAAGATTGCCATTTAAGTATCTTCAGTGTGACTCAGATGCATTACGGTGGGCGGCATTGGATATGATGAGCGGACACGAGTGATGCATGACACCGTGATGCATGAGTGCTTCGGTGGACAGAAGCAGTGAAGAGTCGAATGCCTAATGCATTAACTTTGTGTAAACAGAAGAAACCTCTATCGTTCAGACGTCGTGGATTACATTTCACTAATAAAGTCCTCATCCTGGTTAGCGCTGTCGCCAGATGATGGTCCTGCAATCTGATCTACTATAGCATCTCTGGCAATCTTGTCACCATCGCTCGTCTCCATGTCCAATTGCCTCACCAATGCCATTGTAGATGTCCAGGATTCTCGGCAACTGTCAGCGAGCGCTTTTTTGAGGTTTGCCTGGCGATGAGCATATGCGTGGTAACCTTCGAGAAGAGCCACATTGGTTGATACGAAGGACATCCTGTCCTCCCAATGAGCAGCGTCCCATTGGAAGAATGTCACGTCCTCCTCATCTCCTTCATCAAAAGATCAACTTCTTCTGACCACCGTAAGGCCCTGGCTCTAGCCTTGCACCACTCGATTCGCATATCTAGGAGGCAACTGAATGACGAGAATATTGATCTCAGGCTGATAATCGACAAACCTTCTAAGGCCACCCCGTCGGTACCTTCTGCGGCCCCACCTACACACCATATCCATGATAGCTTCTTCGTCCCCTCAGTCTCTCTCCAGAGAAGGTCCGACATTGCATGGATATCTTGACGGTTGAGAGGTCGAAGAACTGACTGCCATGCATCATTTTTTCGGAGATGCGAAGCCAGTTTCATGAGTGCTTTGTGCAAGTCACCGTACCTGTTGGACCATTAAATAGTAAGCTTATGATGACTAGGCATTTCCGTTACCTAATTGCTGCAGCATCTATCCTTGCTTCTATCGCCTTGAGAGTGTTCCTGGCCCTTGTATTCGCCCCTTGCCCACGCAAATTTCGGTCTTTAAACTTAAGGATGCAGCTCTGGGCTCAGAGGTTGGACCTTAAAGAGTGTAGTGCTTCAAAGGCCTGTGCGTAGCGTAACTTCCATTCAATCCTTTGTAAGCTTTCGTTGCACGGAATGGAGCGATCGAGTTCAGAGGGAAGTAGTAGTTTGTACAATTCTGGGGGAACAGTGACGTCAGCATCTCCTGCCTCCTTTGCATGCACAGCGGCCAGATGTGGGAGGAAAAGGTATTGCATTTTTGCCCAGCTGTCGATGCGGCACTGCAGGTTGTTACTCTGCTGAAGTATATGAGCATTTTGGTTGTCCGTACTATGGACGTTCAGTCCAGCCTTGTCTCGAATCAGACGACGCCTGAACATCGACCAAGGTCAGTTCCATGACACGTGAATAAAATAGGCCTACTGATGCTCCTCCAGTTCTAACCTGGTGCTTATCAACATGCTGGGGAAACATACATCATGGAGGAAGGCGTGCCCTTGCTGTAACTCATCAGCCTCCTCTTTGGCAAGCTGGAGTTGGGTGGAAGCCATTGTCATGGCTGCCAGCAAGCTATGTAAACAAAAGATTGCGTACAGCGAACCACCTTACTCACTGTTCCCTTGTCATTCATATGGGTTCGCCTTCGTACGATCCTTCTTCCAGGCTTCAACTTGCATCCTCCAATCCGTCAAGTTACATGTCTGGCTGGACAACAATCCTTTCTCGAGTTCTTCTAATGCATCACGATGTTCTGACTGCCTGGTGATGGCCAGCTTTAATTTCCAAAGTAAGCCTTGTCCTGCTGGGAAGTCATTTGGGCGAAATGCGAAACTGAATGGAATGAACTCACCAAGACCAATCACCTTCTTCCAATTAGAGTGACTGAAATGGTCATCCAAGGTGTCGTGTCTTGTGCCAGGGCCCATCTCTTTGGTGCTGGAAGTGACAGGGTTGATGTTCACCCAACCTCGTTCAGGAGCTTCTCCATTTGTCCGTCCAATGCCAAGGGTGAGATTGAAAGAGTATGAAGTCTGGCATTTCTCAATGTGTGCCGGTAAATGGAACTTGGACACAACGAAGTTAACTTGTTTAGATAGGAGTGGAAGCTGACGTGAACTGGGGAGCTTTGGAATACGAGTCGAGAGATTTTTGGACCATTGGCAGGCGATGTCGTATGAGATGTTGAGGCTGTCGATGGGGTTGTGGCGAAGTGCCGAGAAAAGTAGATAGTCCATGTTAACATACCTAAAAATCGGTTTAGTCAGTAGTTAATGTCAACCAGCAGCACATACTTTTCCCCCTTTTGTAGGTCCCCGACACCTGTTGCTAGCTTCATGTTGTGGTGGGCACAGTTGATAGTACCAACGCCAGTGGCTGCCAATCCACAGCGGGACACAGTATCTGCCATGTTCACAGCGAGATGGCTCGAGCAAGTGCTTTTCTAAGCAACGTCAACATGAGAAGGAAGAAAATGAGTGTTGCTTACTACCTCTTGGACCTCATTGAGTGCGCTTTCCAGATACTGCTTGTATGCAGTCTCCTCGACAAAATACGCCCAACCCTGACTTAGGCTTGGATCTAGGTGGTCCACTGAGACTTTCTTGCGCTTCAACCGGAAATTTGCATCAATGGCCACGAACAGCGCATCAAGCCAGCTGATAGACCTATTTGTGTCCATTTGCAGGAGTAAACAAATAACTCACCTTCTATTGGATCTGGATGGGCAGCTATCCTGGTCGCTGGAGTCAGGTAGATTAATTCCTGCATGAGGACATGCCGGGCACAAAACAGCGCATTTACCCTCGTGTGTACCGGTGATCCCCCCTGCCTCATGGCCCCGCCCCACTCGTTTGACCATTTTGAGGTGGCACCATTCCCGTGACATCCTCAGGAATGCTTCATAACAATTCTATACTGACCATGAGTGAAAGTTGCGCTGTAACAAATGTTGATACCTTTGTATTGACAAGCCCAGTATTATCGATGAGCCGGGACAAAGAATTATAGTACTCATACGCTGATATCTTCGACTCAAGAGAAATGAGGTGGAATTGCTTGAGCACATGGAAGGTTGCTGCGGTCTGTGGTTGGGAGCTCGTTGCTGGAAACCAGGCCATGCGCATGAGCTGCTGGAAGTGGCTCGGTGCTGATTCACAGTTACAAAAGTCTATTGACACAGTATGAATTCCCATAGTGTCGATGACCAGGAAGGAGTTGGTGCTGCATGTAGGGTTGTAACAAGAATCTTTGGATGAATGACCTAGTTGAACCCGCAGGCCAAGGTCTTGGAGTGTCGCAGACTCAAAAGAGGTCCCGTTCCATCTCTAGCAAATCAATCAGAAATACTGCACCACGGTAATGATTCAGCGTATCTACTTACTTTGATAACATGCAACAGATTTCGTGCGTGGGTGCTCACGGCGCATGCCCTACAATACAGGTCCCCACCTAAGCAATCCATGCACCGAATGCTTGGCTGAGGGTCGCCGCAGATGGGGCAATGGTCTATACAACCCCCACAGCCCTCAAGACGTATCATCTCCTCAAGAAACACATCCTGGTCAAGTAACCAGGTCAAAAGTGGATGATCCTGCTCCAGATGGGTCCCTCAGTATGCTTGTGTTGGTAAATGCACTCACTCCGGTGGTGCGCTTCCTACTGGAATGCGCCTGCTCCTGAATGTCCTGATTATCTTGGGGTAGTGGATCATCCCAAACCTCAGGAATGAGGGCAACATCACAGATGGATTCGCTTGAGGTTGCTCCTGACAGTGGTTGAGTGGATGAGATGAACATCCGTTGGTGTGAAAGCGTCCCATCCTTTTGAGGCTGGAAGGAAGAGTGCATCCGAATCTTTGTTATCACCGCAGAATCATGATGGAGGATTGCACATGCAGGCCTCTTTGAAACAAGGTTTTTGGAGCGACGCTGTGAGATTCTGGAAGGGGTTTTCTGGACATTCTGTGGTGTATTGATGGAACCAGTGGCATGCGGAGCAGGGTTTGCAGTTCCTCCAGTGAACACTGAGACTGAAGGCTTCTTGATAGCCTTTCGAGTAGCTCGCAAATGCTGTCCAAGAGCCTTGTCAGGCGCATGAGGAGGCTGGGTAGTCAGTGTCATTGAACTCATGGTAACTATTACTATGCTGCAGGCTCATTGCCCAACTAAGGTCAAGTGTACAAGATGTATTTCAAGACTATTTTAGCAAGATACAACTTACGATGCCCTCCTCTGACGTTTCATAGCCCTGGTAGACCTAGCATCTTCCCTTTTAGGTCTAGAATCCGCTGGTGGTCACAGGAAGTATCGTGCTCTGGACTCAGATGGTTGCTGCGCCGCATTGGGTTGTGAAGCAGCTGGCTGGGAAGGTATGCTGGTAGGATACGGAGGGAATATGACCCCTGAAAGGGGAATGGGATTCGTGTTCGGGCCCAGGGGCAGCTGTCAGCCAGCCAGATCACTGAGATCAGTGGTTGCAAATGGAAAATGAAATACCATACTCACCGGTGGGCCTGGGACTGGCACGTTTTCATCATTCTGGTTCTCAGGTTGCAGCATTGCATACATATTGTTGATATCTTCACTGTCTGAACAACCCCGCTGCTGTCTATTTGACTCAATACAAATTTCGACGTGCTGTAGTAGAGACCAAGCCAATATCTGTTACGCTGGTTGCATAGTAACCTAGCAGCGCTCACTCAAAGTAGAGCGAAGTCTTATAGATGAAGCCAACGTTCGTTCTGTGAACTTGGGCGAAGAGAAGTACTCCCTAATGGCCTTGTGGGGAAGGCTAGGGTCAAGGGTTCGATAGCGTCTTGCTAGATCGAATGGTCTCACACATAGGAGAAGCGTGGAAGAGGATACTAGATTACTACATGAGTTATGCATAATAACTAGGCTGGTACAAGTACGAAGTACGAGTACCGGGTATAGTCGGATAAGAACACGAACGGGACTGGCGTCAACTCTGACCCAGTCAAGGATAACCCTTGTGCTAGCGACTACCATGTCGACTAGCAGAAGACCATGGCGGCAGGCCGTGCTCGCCAGAGGGGACCGGTCCAGAGGCTTCACAGTGCGCATGGACGATACAACAGCGGGAGGATATACTGAGGGAGCTAGCCATCCCTAGCCCAGTTGGGGAGCTCGTAGTCGGCTGAGTGCCCTCCCAGGTCTAGGAGGCGTAGAACTAGCTAGGGGACATGGGAGAGAGAGTACCCAACTTATATACTGATGAGGCAAGGTGGTGGGAACCCTCTGGGTTGAGGGTTCTACTAGATGGGGTGCGGGTGTCCATGGCCAAAAGGAGAACAAAGGATCAAAGGAAGCGGATCATGGGAAATGGAACAACGAGTCCGGAACTCTGTGTGGAAGCGTCGGAAACGGAGTCGATAGAAGTCAAGAAGAGAAGAGAAGAGTTCTGTGTAGCCTTGCTCGGGTGGCTGTGGTTGCGATGCTGTGCATGGAATGAGGAAGGGTTTCTAGGCGTCCTTCCTGGGTATCTTGGGTAACCTACACGCTAGACGAGGTGGGGCGGGAGTAGAGGAGCTAGAGGTCTCCATGGGGTTGTCGAGGGAAGTAGTGTTGGGGATAAGGGTCGGGGAGTCGGGAATGGGAGGGAAAGAAAGGATGGGGCCGTCCTCTCATAAGACTGTAACAATATCAGTGATCATCAGTAGTTGCAGGTTGTAAGTGCTCACCACTGTGCTGGCGAGGTCGGGATTGTGGTCATAGGAGAAGGATAATGAACGTAAGCCAATTGCCCTCGGAAGGTAAACCTTCACGACAGCAGGTTCTTCAGGCATTGGGTAGTAGGAAGAGTGTCTGAGGATGGTATCTGGAGCGATGCACGCACCTCACTGAGGAGCATTTTAAGAGGTTTTGAACAATGACCTAGTCAGGTAGTGATTAGTGGTGTTGGCAACAGTGACCAAAGATGGTAACCTGAATAATCAATGGCAGACGACGAAGTGCAGGCAATGCACAAAGACCTCACAAAGACCTGATTTCTCATGCTAGATTCGATGCTAGCCCATCTTAATCTTGAATATACTGGGCCTTGCTAGATTAATGCCACAATCTTACCGCACATGTAATTCTTGTCACTTCTCTTCCATGCTACACTGACTAGCCACTCGATGTGATCCTCTAGCCCTCGCTCTTTGTGTTCATGATCCTCCAGCCCCCATTATTTGTTCCCACAGGCAAGGGGCGAGCTATATATAAGCTTCCTTCATCGGTGGTTGTCGTTCAAGCAAGAACTTGCCCAGACATCGACCTTGGCAACCTCTTGCCCACTCACTGTCCTGATATGTTGAATTCTCATCTTTGTACATCATCTCATGTATCAGGCGCACCTTGCTGATCGTTATGTTAGCCACTGTCATTTTCCTCCTGGCACACATGACGCTGAGTGAGAGCGAGGCTGCCCAGGTTCAGTCCGCTATTCATGTGGCTGCTGTCCAGGTGCCTGCTGCTGTCGCTCAGCTTGTTAGTGCTGTCTCATCTGATGATGGTGCCCAGTCTGGTGACGAAGGCACTGATTCTGGTTCTGACATCGCCTTGGTAGTTGTACCTGATGCTGCAAATCTTGACATTGCCATTCTTGCGGCGCCTCTCACTGCCACTGCTGCCACTTTATCTCCTGCTAATTCCACCGCTGTGAATCCCTTGCCCATTGTTGCCGCTCCACCTACCAATCCTGCTCCTGTGATTGCCTTGCCTATCCCAACCGCCCCACCTGCTGATCCAGCTCCTGCAATTGCCTTGCCTGGCCCCGCCGCTCCACCTGCCAACTTGACTGCTATCCTCCTGCAACTTCTCCACAATCTGCCCATTGCTTCTGTTCAAGTAGATGGACATATCCGTTTCTGGATAACCTACAACAGCTTTACGTTCGATGTCCCTGCTGCTGATGCCACCAGCCCATTCTATCTGGTGACTCGTGGTCGCTGAGTGGGAGTTTTCTCTTCTTGGTATGTTTCTGTTCATCAATGTTTGTCGTACTGATAGTCCCGTAGGCAGTGCACTGCTCTCTATATTCTGGGAGTGAGCCTTGCATCCTTCTTGCGTGTGACTTCGATGGATGCCGGGCTGTTGGGGATGGCCGATGCAATCAATGCCAATGAGGCATATGTCATCGTGTAGATAGTATTGATCATTCCTGTAACTTGCAAATCTGCACTGCTGTGCATTTCTCCGTTAACTCCACTAAAGCCAGTAAGCAATTGATTGCTCATGAAAGCAGTAATACATTGGATGCTGTCTGGTATGCAAACTGCCTACTATTGTAAGCATCTATGAAGGAGTCGACATCCTGGGATTCTGCATAGAGAAGCAGATCCTCTGTGGCATGAATCACCTGGGCGATCTGACGACTGGTCGTCTCTATCTTGTTTAATCGCTCACAAACGCTGTGAACTTGCAAGACCTTTGCATGAAGTGACATCGCCTTCTCACGGAGGTCCTCTGCCCTCTTAAGCGATTGCGTAAGTCGACTGACCAATGTCACAGTCAAAGGATCAGAGGAGCATATGAACTCGCAAACAAGTCCTTCAAAATAAGATGCAAGCGAACCGTTTACCATCGCCATTAAGGCAATTTCCAACCATTTCTGGGTTGGATTTGTGCTATGGAGACACAGTAAACGATACTAATGTCTCTGATCAGGGTTGGTTACTTACCGTGCCCGTGAAGCCCGTACTGGTTTTGCTGGTGGGGGGGTGGGTGAATTTCGCTGTAGATCAGAGAGAAGACTGTGGCAAATGATAGTTTCAGCATCTGTATAGGATGTGCCCAGACTTACCTGATGTCGTGTTGTGGTGCTATTGTGGGTGAAGGGGACTGAGTGGTACCAGCTGACATCTCAAGTGAATCGGTTTCCACATTGGATGGCATCTTGCCCTTGCTGGATGATCGTCAGTTAAGTGCGATCCATGATAGTCACAGCAGATAAGCCTGACCTCACCCTCAGCTGATACTTTGTCTTGTTCTTGAGGCTGATCCGGTCACGGTTTCTAAAAAGTGTAAGTACATACACGCACGTTGTGAGGCATAGGGACCAAGCAGTCAAACGAACTTACTTGACATAGTAGGTCTTGCTATAGGTTCGTTTAGCATTCTGCTTTTCCTCTGCCATGTGGTAAAGCCTTGGTCCGCCCATGGACTCAGAGCTGAAACAAGTTGATCAGGAAGAGCAAGGTTAAAAGTGTAGCAGGGCGGGCATTACTAAATATGTACATGTACATTGTCTTAGTTTTATGTGAGATTTATCAAGAAATGTCAGTGTACTCGATGCATCTGAGTGTTACAGTGTATATTATACCAGTTTAGAGATTCTCTGGTGTCGCAGAATGAAGCTGTCGTTATTAAAGAATCAGCAGTGATGATATATGTGTGCACATTCTGAACGTGTTCAGACCAAGTCACGATGTACTACTGGTATTCAATACCAGCACTCAGGCTGCGCTCCATTCCAGTGTACGCCATTGGCCTTTGTGAACACAAGCCCGGAAACTCTACATCATCAATACTATACACTATACAATTTTCCAATGCTCCAGTCAAGACATATCTTTGCTTACTACACTAGTACTGTTACCTGAGTCACTTAGACATTAGGCTTGCTTTGCAAGGTTTATGCGAGATTTACTGGGGTGTCATAATAGGATAGATTGACGATCAACTTGGATGATCGACTGTAAATAAATAATAAACATCCTAAATCTACATTCTCGATCTCGTCATGAGGCCAGCTGCATATCTTTTTGGATGGTAAAAATCCATACTCTGAGTTCAATGAATCGGAAGCTTGGCCATTCCTCGCAGTATCTCACCTTATGTAAAAGGCCAGAGATGAGACGTCCAAAGCTCTTGTGATTTTTATCATCCTTTCTGATGGCGCCTGTGACTTGGACAACGACAGAACAGAAAGACTTCCTCACATTGTGGCATCCGAGGTATGTCGAGTGCACAAAGACTAAGGTATTCCATACTTTCTGGTCGTCACTCTTCATCACTTGGTTTGAAAAATGGCCAGAGAGGAACACGTTGTTCCCTGGCATTGATGGGCCGCTCAGTGTAGCGCAGAACGAAGCTCTTGCTGCTGCCATAAATGGACAGAAAAATGTGAGTCGTTTGAATGTTATGCATCATGCTCATTGTCTCCACTGATCCCCGTTGATTAGCAACTACGCACATGGTTTTGCTGGCGGGAAAACAACTCACGAAGGACCCGCGTGCAGCAGAAGCAGTCCATTGCACTCGAAAAGATTGCCTGGCCGAAAAGTTCGTACTTCTATTCCCCTGCCGAGTTCTACATGCTATAATTTGTCTCACCAAAAGGCTCATGCATCCATACCCCTGCCGAGCTCTACATGTTGGAGCACTACGATGATCGGATCAAGCCGTGACTTTGGGCTGAGCAAGATGCTGGGAATATTCCATCAGGCTCGTCAAAAGAGTTTCTGAGCACCAGCCGAAAATTCTCACAAAGCCTTCTGGACGCTGAAGATGATGAAGTCAAGACTAGAATACAAGAATTGTATGAGCTACAAGAAAAGAAGGTCAAGAATGATGAAGCTCAGTCAGAGGAGGAGACAGACCCCGTGAAGATACAGTTGTAAGCGTTTCATTCTACAAGCCGCAAGTGCTACTGAGGCGTTCCATAGAGCGATTGATGAGCTCCCTTATTCACTTGCTCGGTTTGCCAAGCTAGTTAAGGAGCGCACCCGATTTGCCATCTCCTTCATCTGCGCGGGCCCAGATCCATTGAGGAACTGGGATATCACATCGATATCATAAGTTTTCGATCTGATTCAATTTATGATGCAGGCTCACCTTCAATTTAGCTGTCATCCTGACGAGACGCCTGATGGAAAAACCTTCACATCCCTCTACCCAGATGCAAATAAAACCATGCTCACCGCATTTCAGGAGTATGCAGAGCATCTATTTCATGAGTTTCTCGCTTGTCGACTGCCAAGTGAGCCCTGACAATATTTCCATAGCCCCAGAAATGTGTGATCCTGGCCAATGCTCTGATGGCAAGGATGGCAACCTGAGCTGCACTGAAGGTGAGCCTGCTGTACAGGGAGAGCAAGAAAAGGTCAAGGTTGAGGCCAACGATGACCAGGGGGATGTGGAGGAAATAGCTGAGGGGGAGCACGTGGATGGGGAGGTGAACTTGGCTTGGAGCATTGGGAATGATGAGTTGCAGGTGAGCTGAACATTTCATCTTTTATACCCAAGCCAAGCCGCTTTCACAGGTTTCGGACAATGCATCATGTTCTCTGGTTGGCAATGATGCATCATTTGGAACTTGGGATCCATCTGGTCTTTCTGACATCGCATCTTCTTTCGGCAAGCATTCTGGGCTTCCGTCAGCATATCTGGGAAGCAAGGGCTTGCAGGTGAGGTCCCTTCATAATATAACATTTGTCAACTCAGCGATTTCATAGAATCCAGTGTTTGGGGGAATGATGGAGATCATGTCATCTCAGGCCTCAGCGCTAGCGCTGCCTCTTGATGCATCATCACAACCATATGAGGCTTCGGGAAGTAGCTTGCAGGTGAGGTCTCCTCGTAGTATAGCAGATGTCAACTCATTGGTTCGTCAGAATCCAACTGTTGGCAGTCTTGGCTTGGCAGATGGGATGCAGGTCCCTCCAACGGTGCCAGTGCAGTTGTTGTTGACATTCGTTCCACCAAGTGGATATGCTGCCAACTCATTCAATCCCTCGTAGCCAACGTTTTCTTATGGAAACGGGCTTTCTTTTTCTGATGCCATGAATGATGTTTGTACCGCCTTCTCTGGGGATCAGTGGAACTTCTCTGGGATTGACTTCAGCTGCCTTGGAGCACCGCCACTCTCGAACCTCCGGTCAACCCAGTTCGACCATGTGGATACTGTTTCCAACCACGAGCTCCCTCTGCTCTCTCCTGTCAAGGAAAATCCTAGTCCTGGCAGACTTCGTCTTCCTCCAATTCCACCACCATCACAGCCTGCCAGTGACGAACTGCCTGATGAGGTTCAGGCTGAGCCAGCGACTACCAAACCCCGGCCGAAGGCGAGGTCCAAGCGCAGCGCAGCCACACGCAAGCTCCAGATAGCAACAGATGCTCCAGCTCCTTCATCCATTGCAAGTGCGACAGATCATTCAAAGTCGAAGGGCCCAAAAAAGGCCTCAAAAAAATCAGCATTGACCAGTATGTCACTTTTGTTGACTGACAAAAATGATGACTTGATGAGCTTTCCAGCGAATCCCTCAGAGCCTGCAGTTACAAGCCCAATTGCCACTGCCAGCTCATCCCACGGCAAGTCATTTCCCACCGAACTGCCACAGGACCAACCGTCCGATGTTCGCACATCTAAGCGTGTGCCAATTCAGTCCAAACAAAACGACATGTTGAATGCTATTGGCACAAATCAGGCTACATTTGTCAATCACGACGAAACTCGCCTGGAACCTTTGACCAGCCCAAGAAAAGGAAAGCGCATGGCAGAGGATGTTGGGGGCATGCCAAAAAAGAAGTGAGTCGTTGTGCCCTATTCTTCCTCATTCTGACGACTCGGGTCTGCACAGGAAAAACAAGAAAAATTAATGTCGTAATACCATTGCAACTCCATGTGTACATTACAAACCATAATTGAATTTTTTTGGGCATCAGTGAGGGTCACTACAGGGATGGCTCGACAGTAATGCATTAATGCATAAACCATTGAATAGACCATGCATCGTGCAGACTCGATAGGCCAGGGCTTCGACTTTGATGCATTACAGTGATTCACCCTCAGGCATCACACATTCACGCTTAGTAGGCTACATCTGTAGAGCCAGTGCGGGGTTTTCATCTATCGAGTGCTAGACTACTACGGATGATCACTTCCGGCCAGATTGATTAATATAATCCACAGACTCAGAGAGTGACATTGGTATTCACACATAAAAATTTGAGCATAGTTACCTGTTTATGGACTTTATCACGGATGAGCACTACGGCCCGCAGCTTAGGCTGATGCACTTAGACTGCAATGTGTCACCCAGCATGTCTAATGCATCATGGCGATGCATCAATGACGATGCATCAACTGTGATGCATCAACTGGCATGTAAATTGGAAAGGTAGAGCATGTACAACACATTGGCATAGTGAGTGAGGAGGCAGGCAGGCATACGCAGGCGAGGATGAGGATTGAGACGGTGATCAGAGGATGGGTGAGCGGGGACAAGCCTAGTGCAGGATGGCGACGGGCGCATGCGGGCGGGCGGCCATGTGCGCGCATGTGCGACCAATTGATGCATCACTGTGCTAAATAGGGAGAAATGCAGCACTGAGATACTGATGCATCACACACACATTGCTGGACTTGAACTTGATGCATCACATGTACGTCGCGACAGAGCTAGGTTGAGGCCGGGGTGGGTGTGCCCACACATCCACGTCACAAGGAAGATGGCAAGCAAGGATGCGCAACCGAGGAGGACCAGCTGGGCAGGTGATACAACCCTAAACCTTCAAGGTCTTAGGCTACCCCTTATGTGAACGTCAACCAACACCAGGGAGTCTTGGAGAGAGAGGAGGTGTTGGAATCAAGGCTGGGCAGGCTTAGGGAGGTCCAAAC
>JBBPLT010000730.1:0-14078 GCA_038089955.1 Strobilomyces dryophilus | reverse complement strand
TAGCGCTGACCCCCAGCAGCAAAATACTAACCCAAGCCCACGGCTAGATCTAGGTTACAGATACGTCACAGTCAACGATTGCAAGAGCTGCGCGCATTCCCTTGCAAAGCTACAGCTCGCTGCTACTGTTGCCTGATTGGCAGAGGCTGTACGAGACGGCCGCTATCACTTGGTCAAACATACGCATCTTGCCGAGCTTGGCAAGGATGGCGTGCTTGATTGTGATTTGACGCTGGGATAGGCTGGGACCTGGGCCTCGACTAAGTGATTAACATCCACCTGCTCGGGGTGTTGTCTCTGGCTTTCTAGGTCTGGCCCTCCTCAACGGTGCGGGTGACCGTAGAATCATTCGGGGATAAACTTTTCGATATTAACAGAATCATACAACAGTGCAGATTCGGATGGCTTTATCTATGTAAGGAGCTCGCGACAGAAAGAAGGTTTTGGAGTGAGTATTCGCTGATTTAGGGATGTGATCGTGGACCTCGTCACCTGTTTGGTAGGTACGGGGTGACATTGACAGTCTCTGGGAACTTCTTTATTTCACATACAAATGGCTCCCTCCTGCGCCATCCCGTTCGTGTCTGTTTGTATGCTGTCGCCCCCCAGGCGCAGTACACCCTGAGTGACGCTTTCACCTTTTCTATCCAACGATGTCGACAGCTGTCACAACCAAAGATGAAGCGAGCCATACCACCTGTTTTAATGGGTGGTCTGGGTGCTCTATGAAACTTCATCGCATCGGATGGCAACTATACCTCTTTCTAACTAAACACGTTGGCGTAGGAATTATCTGCTCAGTGGCTTACTTCGACCCGTGTGTTGTCAAGACTTCTACTGTGCCATCAGACACATTGATCTCCCTCACTTAGCGGGAACTGGGGTGTCGATCTGCAAGCCGGCTCGCAGTATGGATACACGTTACTGTTCGTGGTTCTCCTCGCTGGATTTTTCGCCACTTTTTTGCAGGTCGGACTTCTAGTTTCCTGCCGGTTACCTTCTTTCTCACAGATATTGGCAGCTCGTCTGGGGGTTGTTACGGGTCTTGGTAAATCCATTTGCCTCGTGTACGATCGACGTTCAATTCCTTCTAGACCTTGCTTCACACTGTCGCTTGCTATTCCACGATCGTCCACGGCACAAGCTACTGTGGAGATGCGCCGTCTTTTGGCCGCTCTACATTCTCTCCGAGGTCGCCATAATTTGCACTGATTTGTCTGAAATGCTTGGATCTGCGATCGCGCTCGTTCTTTTGTTCCCCGAGCTCCCTCTGTGGTCAGCTGTCTTGTTGACCGCAACTGACGTCATGTTGTTCCTTGCTATCGAGAATCCACTAAAGAACCGAACAGTCAAACTATTTGAGGTTGCTATCTCTGCACTGGTGCTTAACGAGTCGTCTTTTTCTTTTTTTCTGGCGGGACGTTGAATATTGTTGAAGGTCTTTGCAGTGCTGATCTGCATAGTAATCATTGCGTCTAGAGTGAGCGTCGACTGGAGAAACGCGTTTCTTGGGTTCGTTCCCTCCAAGGGACTTTTCGCAAGTGGCCCTCTCTATACCTGTATGTAGTCTTCGCTCCGTCCCTTTACTCCATCACTCGCGGTTCTTCAGCTGTGGGCATCATAGGATCCACTGTCATGCCACATGCCCTTTACCTTGGATCTCGCCTCGCAACGCAGGACCGAATAGGAGACGACATAGGCACAGACTTCCCAAAGAGGTCTGAAGCTTCATGTCAGATGACAACGGCGCAGCGTCGATTCTCGTGGAACAGATTGTTTGGCATTTCCAGCTCGGACGAGAATAGCTACCCTCCGAACGTCTTGACGCATGCTCATTGGGAGAACAACGAGCTTCGCTTCGTCAGGTCGCACATATACCATAGTATGGTTGACATCTCGATGAGCTTGATGAGCATCGCGGTCGTCATAAATTCATTGTAAGCATTCGGTGTCTAGGTTCGTTTCTTACCCTTGCTCACTGGCACCTCCTCGTAGGATCCTTATCATTTCGAGCGCTGTTTTCTATTACAACTCTGGAGCGCATGGAAGCGAGTCCCCAGCGAGCCTATTTGATGCCTACGCATTAATTAAAAACCGGCTCGGAAATGGTAAGTGGATTTCTTCGGGCACGGCCGACTTGCTGATTGCAGGACAGGCGCTGGCCTTCTCTTCGCGATAGCCCTGCTTGCCTCGGGCGAGTGTGCCTCCATCGTGGGTACAGTGGCTGCTCAATCTGTCTCTGAAGGCTTTTTACACTGGAAGATTTCGGTAATGCTTCGTTCACCTCGTCCGTCTCGTTCCTTGACGGACCTTCGGTTCGAAGCCTACCCTTCGCCGTCTCGTAACGCGGGTCCTCGGGATCGTCCCTTCTGCCGTGATCGCTGCCGTCGTGGGCGAAGCTGGCATAAACGTGTTGCTGGTCGCAACTCAGGTCATCTTGTCCATCATCCTTCCCTTCGTCATATTCCCACTGGTATATCTCACGTCTTCCAAACGCATCATGACCGTCAAATCCAAGTCGCGATTCGATTCGAACGCACCACGCTGCCAGGGCGTCCCTTTGCCTACCGGCCGCGTTGACACATCGGAAGATAGGGAGGCCGGCTCGGAAGAACGAGCGGTCGATTTCAGCAACGCAAAGATCGTGATGCTACTTGGGTACCTCGTGTTCTTGGTCGTCCTTGCAGCCAACATCTACGTGTTGTCCACGTTGTAGAATGTCGATCGTTGAAAGAAACGTCATACGCATCATGTGTATCTATTTTTCTCCTTGAATGGTCCCATATGTTATTCATCGGATTTAATGTCGGTGCAGTCTCAGTTGGTTCACGATCACCAAGTGAGCGGATGGATCTATCTCTCTACGCGATCACGTCGAGCGAGCCGGTGTTGATTAGCGACGACGATTAGCGACGAGTCACTCGCTGTACGATACTCTCTCAGACGCACCAGTGTATTCAGGATCTTCCAGTTCAAAAATGCGTCCAAGCGATCATCAGCCTCTCACGGAAGATGATTTGCACTCCACCAATCTACTTTCTCAGCGTCTTTCACTACCGTCATTCGGCGAGCAGACGTTGGAGAGCTTGTCTGGAAATGTGCGCACGAGGCATGAGGTTGCAAGGGAAAGGCAGAGGGTGACTAGAATCACAGTGCCTTCGAGTCGGAAGTCAAGCTCACGGACCGAACTGGCGGAACGCACTGGCTTAACCCGTGCGCGAATTGCACGTCGAACTCGATGTCGTTTCCATTTTCGTCCTGGACAGCATGGAAATCCAGGGTGGCCAGGAGTGTCACGATGCCACTCCAGACGGATGCATCTGCGACATGTCGGCCTGGGGGAAAGTGTGAATTATCCACGTCGTGAATATTGAGTGGCTCACCTACGCATCGCCGCCTTCCAAATCCGAACACATAATCAGCGGGGTCGTCGTCGTTCAGCGTCCCTTCAGAAGTCAAGAATCGCTCCGGAATGAAAGCCTCTGGATCTGAATGACGAGCCTTGTCACGCGACATTCCCCTGTCAAGTAATGAGTTTTAGTGAATATTGCCAGATGAACAATACGTGATCGTTAGTACCAAATGTTCGCAAAGATAGTCGCCCCTAGTGTGAAGCAGGGTTATCACAGGCTAAGCGTCTCGTGTAAATTCACGGCGTACCGCGCGGTATGAAGTAGCCTTTGAAAATATCATCACTCGTAACAGCGTGCGGGATACCTTTTTGTACGTGTCAGAACATAATGAGCAGGCCAACTGATTAGAACTCACCCATGGGAGCTACCGGTATCCATCTCATTGATTCGTGCAAGATCGCTTCTACATATGGCAGCGATGGTCTGTCCTCGAATTCTGGAAGCCTGTCAGCCCAAACTACCGTGTCAGTTTCGGCTTGAGCGTGCTTCCAAACACGGGTGTGCTTGACCATCGCAAGCGTGAAAGTCAGTAATACCGATGCAGTCTGCCGGTTCATGAGTGACATCATGCCTTTCTGAGAATGACACACAGACAGTTTCTGCAGCACCTAAGTGGGCACAAGGAGTGAGGCAGTCATCGATCGTTCGCGCTGATGAGACCTTACCAAGTAAAGAAGTCAGCGCTGCCCCTTTGAGTGTTTTCTCGTACTCCTCACGGTGCGCGCCGTCTAGTTTCTCCATACGTTTAATATGGTCAAAAACCATCGTATTAGTGTCTATATTCCCCCCTGCTACCTGACACGAGGATAGTTCTCCTCAGCGTGTCCTGACAGAACATGAGAAACTCACTATTTGGTTCTGGACAATCTTGTACGGCGTATCGAGTACCTCGTTGCCCAAAGCCCTAGCCTTGTTTGCTTGTCGCATAATGCAAGACAACCCCGGAATCCACTCTGGTATACTCAATGCTGAAAAAAATAAGTATATGTCAGAAACTTGACCGTAGATACATACCGAGAGGAAAGGTATTCAGGACTACCGACATCTCAGGCGTCAACGACGGCACAGATGCTCCGCAGAAATCATTGACCAGTTTCACTAATGGGTCTCCTTGAGTCTTTGGCTCATGGTCATAGACCGCAGACAAAGCCACCGCAGAACCAAACCTAGGAGTAGCGAGGTTAGTTGGAGGCGAGCATGTGAGACAATATGCTCACGTTGAGTAGTAAGCCGAATATTCGCTGGGGCTATGCATGATGTTGGTTATTACCTGGCGTGCCCTACGGAGTTGCATTGGGCGAAAAGTGCGAGCTGCCTCAGCATAAAATGACTGATGGATGAAACGTCGACCGAATCTCCAACGTGAACCATACCGCATGAAGCCAATGTTGTCTGAATGACTGTAACTAGCAAGCCATCAATCCAAAATCACGGTTCTGTTTCTATTGCATTGGTAGATTGCACCTACGGCTCGACAGTTGCAATAAACGGACAGTCTGAGTATATTTGCGACCGTTTGTCCAGAAGCTCTATCGCATCCGAGTATGAGTTCAGCCCAATCACGTCTGTGTCGAGGAGCCGGGCATACGTGACGTTGCCTGACAATTCAATTCTCAGAAACGTGAAAGGTAGCCAGCGTATGGCCCACCGTATTTCGATCCCCAAGCTGTATACGTCAACCAGGGTGACTCCGCATTGATAGAGAGAACACTGCCCAACAGGGGGAGTGACGTAGGACCAGGGGGCAAGGGGACACCCTTTTTGTCCATGTGACTGCGAATGTACCGTTGAGCCACATCCACAAACACGATCGTGGATAGGACGAGCACGGCGAGCTGAGGCGCAGAAGGCACTGAAACAATGGTGAACCAATCCATGCAGAAACAAGAGTTCTGTGCGTCAGCAACCTTTCTATGTGGATTTACCTGCTTAACTTAGAGTCTTCAAACAGTGGCAGCGATTGATGTCCACGATCCCCGTCATCTTCCGATGAAACAGATCATATTTTTGGGTATTCCCCTCGTTCAATCACCGCAATTAATCATTACCGACCATTGACCGGCGTGTCACATTGAGGACTATACTGTACAATCTCAAGTGAGAATGTCACCGTTTCTCCGAAAAAAAGGGAATCTTGGAGAACGAATCGTTAATATGAGGTTGGAACGCCGTGAAGAACGCTCAAAGCAAAATGCCACGTGGAATGACTCGACAAGAGTGAGTGCGAACAAACCTCTGCGAGTTCATGCATCACGGAAACGTATCACACGCGGGCATGGCAGCCCAGAATGTTGCGTCGCTAGTTACCACTTTGATCGGTCGCAGCTTACGGAACGTAGGACACCGGACACTGGCGGTTGTCTTGCCAAATCTAACATAACGAAGGAGTCTGTTCGGCGCCCCTCGCTCGTCATTCATGCATGGTGGGAGCGGACGGGGGAGCAACTGGGGCCCGGAACTTAACCCTAGAGCGAGCGACGACGACGGACAGTGAGATAATCGGCGGGCTATTTGAGAATCTATTCTTTAGAAAAGGAATGTTTCCGGGGGCCTTGCATGCATCCCGAAAAGCCGATGTAACAACTGAATAATTCATTCAATTATGCAAAGTAATGCAAAGTCTCCCGTCTCATTTAAACCCCCCGACTCCACGCGGGACGTTCATCGGGCCCACGTTCCTTCCATCTTCACCCTCCCTGACAATGCTCGCCCTCAGGCTTGTCCATTTTCTCCCCCTCGTCTCCGTCGCTATCCTTGCCCTCCTCCACCGCCCCGTCAACGCCCTCGTCGCCGATCGCGCCCAGGTTGCTCGTCACGTCCAAGCCCACGACGGCCTTGCCAGGCGCAAGCGCAGCGGAGCCACCTGCAAGCCCACGTCCGCTCCCTCCACTTGGTCCTCTTTGCCGGCATCCCCGTCGTCCACTCCACCCACTTCATCCTCTTTACCGGCATCCTCCTCGTCTTCCGCGCCTGCCACCTCCACCACGCCTCCTAGTTCGACCAGCGGTCAAAAAAAATGGGGCCTTGCCTGGGGCGACGACCCGGCGCTCATCCCACACTTTGCGAACCTTGCCAATGTCCACTTGTCTGTCTCTTCTTCTCTTTCCCTTTCTCCTGGTAACACGCCCAAACGTCCAGCATCTACAATTGGGATTGTACCATCGGTGCCAATACAGCACAGTCCGGACTCGAATATATCCCCATGTTCTGGGGACCGTCTAAGCTCGGCAATTGCCCGAACACCGTCGTCCCCGGTTATGCCACTTGGGTTGCTGGCCCGAACGAGTGCGCATGTCCGGTTTCCTCTCTCCCTTTCTGACCCGCTCCCTAGGCCGGAAATACCCTCTCAGTCCAACATGAGCCCTACGGATGCATTCAGCTTCTTCATGCAATACGTCGCGCCTCTCGCAAACCAAGGTTACCGGACCCTTTCTCCTGCCATCACCGGCGCGGGTGTCCAGTGGATGAGCGATTTCATGGGGCAGTGTAAACAAGCTTCTGCCTGCCACGTACGTCTTGTCACGCTAACAGCCGATGATGTCGCTCATGTTTTTTGCCCAGATCGATTGCATGGCTATACATGGATACTCCACCAACTCTCAGGATGTCATCGACCTTGCCAACTTGATCCACAACACCTACAACTTGCCCGTCTGTATTACCGAGTTTGCAGCCCAGGTAGGCGTCCAGGCCTGACTTGATACACCGGCTGACCCCTGCCGAAGGACTACTCCGGTAAAAACCAGCAGCTGGGCTACGATGGGGTTTTGCAGTTTGCTCGCAACATGGCTGCCTTTATCAATGCCGCCGATTGGGTCATAATGGCCATGCCGTTTGGTAAACTCCCTTTTCTGCTGTATCCCACACCAACTCATAGGCTTCCAGGTATTGTCAACGATCTGAACACGGATAATGTCAACCCCGCCAATGCCTTGAGGGACTCCAATGGCAACCCCACCGAACTGGCCAACATATACTATGGATAGGAGTCCGGCACTCTAACGATTGACTTGTAGTGTCTGGAACATTTAACTCTGATACCCTTATTCCCTAGACGGTATTTTCCTATGTTGCGTTGGATTATTTTCTTGCGCGCCACTCCCTAAATACCTTCGTGTTTTGTGCTAGATGCACGCGTGTAACTCGCCAAGCAATGTGATTATATACGTCTTTGAATATTCGCTGGGAGACGACCAAGGAAAAAAAACGCAAGTGGAGACACGCCATCTCATCTCCTTGCGGAAATGGTCAAACACCTGCGCGATCAAGCATCTACTGACGCTCGCAACCCAGAGGCGTGGCCCAGCCCTCCCGCAGATCGGCTACACCGTGTGTTTATAAGTACGCAGAACGGAGCCAGGCGACGTAACAGAGAACGGTTGGCTCGTGCTCTCGGCTAGTACACGGTCCATCCTGCTAACCGAATACCCCGTTTTAACCGAAATGACGGACATGTACACTCCTCACCACTAACAGACCAAGGTCCGTTAGAAACCTTTATTGTTCCATAACCGAAAACGACCCCTTCTTGCTTGAGACACCGAAGAGTTTCACCGAAGCGGCGAACAGAGTCGCCATGATGCGCGAGAAGAGTGTCGTCTTCGTTGCGTGAGTGCGAAAGATGCAGGACGCGAGGGGCGGCTGCGGTTTACGTCACTCCCCATGATGAATCAGTTGCAAGATCTCGTGGCGTCGTCGTCGTCCCGCACGAAAGAATGAACCTAACATCGTGTAACTGTCACACTCACGTGGCACCTCCCTCTGACCACGGTGCTCCAAGACCGAATCATCGCATGGCGCGGTATGAAGACGGACGCGAGATCTCTGAGATCGCGTCTCTGTCGACTGGCTGTACAGAAGAACGTGCTGTCACTCGGCGCGTCAGACCTGCCGCTCGTTGAAACGAATGGCTCGGACGGGCCCTCGGGATGGAAAGCTCGACCACGTTCTTCGGGCTCTGTCCGCTCGCCGCTCAGGAGAGGAGGGGGAGGATGGACGGAGAGGACGGATCAAGAGGATGGACAGGAGGGTGCGGACGAGAGCGCTTCGCGCGCACCGGACCCAGGAGTGAGTTGCGAGGAGCCGAGTGGTGGGCGGGTGCGCTGAAACGGGCGAGGACGAGCACTGCGGGGACGACGAGCGACGCTGAGGGTGGAGGCCTGACTCGGAGGCGCGAGAACCTAACAACGTGGCAGTGTATTGATTTGTTGACCTGTAAATAAAACCAAATGGGTTTTCGTTCGACGACGTGTCGTCAAATCCCTTGTTGGACGGCGGAGTCGTCTCCAAGGCGATATGGATCGCCCTGGAGGTCGCATGGCAGCGCTAAAATCCCGACGGATGGAAGTACTCGCCTCGTCCCCCTTCGCAACCAGTCGCGCCCTGGGTCGTGTCGTGCCCGCAGTATGGCCTAGCCCCTCTGCTGCCCGTGTGGCCAACTCCCTGTGTAGGAACGACCCCGGAAGGGCGACGGTCAGAGTAGCGGTAGCCCCCGGACGAGCTTCGAAACCGTCGCCCAAATCATGTTCCCCTTCCCCATATTATACTGTACACGGCTCGCTTTGCCGTGGCCCGGCCCTAATCCTCGGAGAGGAGCGTCAGACGGATGAGCAAGTGGGTTTGACAGCGGGTGCTCTCTCTCTGCCATCGTGCAAAGGACTGTACGTGATTTATACGATTGTCGCTGAAACGAGGACGGCCGAATCCAGGACTCTCGAGCTCGCATAGATGGACGTGAAACAAGGAAAGCTGGCCCATCAGTCATACAGCAGCATCGCTGGGAAGACACTGGATCCAAGTCACTCGACGGTCCAGCCTCTTGGTGGCAGTGCGGCAGGCTGAGGCAGCGATATGGCGAACGAGACCCGCAACGCCGAGCGAGAGTCCAGAGCAGGAAAGGAATGAACGTCGGCTCCCCAAAAAGACGCGAAACCATTGAACATGCTGCTGTGTGTCGGATGCCATCCATCATCTCACGCAACGACGTCTCCGAGCATGGGTGTCGTCGCACGATACGCATGGAGGCTGGGTCAGATTCTGACAGTGGGAAGAGATTGGCGAGCGAGAAAAACAACACCGGGAAGTCTGACTCGAGCAGCTACTAACGAGTGACAGCTGAGGGAGGTCATCTAGTCGTTGATACAAGGAAACAGCCAGAGTTGTGCAACGCCGAAACCATGCTGAAGACAAGGATAAGTTAAAGGCTCGTCTCGGCGATGCGTCTAAACTCATAAATATCCATTCTAGAGCGGTGCTTGGCTCCGTGCCGGAAACAGCCTCCTTACATAGTACGCGTCTCGGTAAACTCCTACATCTCTCATCATTGGGGCAACTTTCCGTTGACCGCCACGCAGACATGTAGCTGGACAGAACATCTTCTGGTCTATGAGCGCGACCCAGCTACCCTCCCAGACGTCTCTTTAAAACTCGTCCGCTATGATACCCACCGGTAACACAGTTCGATCAAACCAGTCATTCTAGCTGGGAGCTACTGACTTTACAAACGCAGCCAATACTGCCGCTCGCCTGGTGCTGACAGACACTGATATTGTCGACCTCCATCGACAATCCCATGCCAAATATGCATACACGCTGGCCATCAGATCCGTCCAGCATATTTTCGTTTCCACAAGTCACAACCACAGGACAGACCTAGAGACAGACGTACTATTGCCATTCTCCCTACGCTCTCCTTTCCGTAGCATTCCTCCCCCTCCTACAGGGACTGCCTTATCCATAATACAAAGACAATGTGAACGAATGCACTACGCACATGCATGATCGTCACAGTCCTGGGGTTATCCATACTGGTGCTGTGGCACCTCGGAGGCATTCCTCCGTGTCCCTGTGCCTCGATCGAAAAGCCCCGCTCCTCGGAGTTTCGTGGTCACGAAACGTGTCAGACAACATACATATACATCTTCGTCCATCCGGTTTTCAGAAGGTGACACTATAGATGGCAGTGATCGCACGATGACAGTCCCCGGTTTGAAATGGCGATGTTTCAGCGCGGCTGCAAGGTGGTACGTCACGTTGCTCTCATCATTGTGTCCAATGACACAGGAGGTCATGCATTGTAAAAGGGTACGGCTTGAAAATGGCACAGCCTGGCAGGTTTCTGGCCTTTGTGATGTCGTTGTGAGCTTTCGTGAGTCTCTTCGCTATAGACTGGCTCGTCGGGCTAGTAGCAACGACCGCTGTCGTCCCAACTTTCAAGTTGTACAAGAGGCATCAGGTGACTCCCGCCCGGACCACCTGTTAGATGGTTCTGGGAAAATGCGAACCCCACCATAAAGCGAGAACATATCATCTGATTCCGCCGTACTGGGTGATTGATCAGAACAAGTTGGCACGCATCCTCGCGAACTGTGTCGCAAGGAATGGTCCAGTTGTCACCTTGCGCCAGGGTAGCAACGTCGTCATCGTCATCGACCGGGTCGATGTACGATCTCTTCGTTTCGCCCGCTGTATCGTGTGTACTGACGTGCGTCGTGCTGTCGACTCGGACGTTGGTCTGACGCTCCTTGTCGATGATCGTCGAACCGGATGGCAAAGACCAGGGCAGAGATCACGGAGAAAGACGACAGCATGCTCGCAGACCACCTCAGTTCGATCGCCGCCGGCGAGTTCACGTCCAGGGATTTGCGCCTCGCGCTCCTGTGCAGCGGCGAGCGGTCGCGTCGGTTCAGGAGAGCTGCGCACACCCACCCGCAACAAAAGGCGATACGAGTCTACCGGGACACGAAGCTCGAAGACGCGAAGAACGTCATCACGGACACGACTCTCGTCGCCGACCCGAAGAACTACAAGAAATACGTGCAACGGTGAGCGCACGTCCGTCTCGCGCTCCGATAGATAGTCGGTTAAACGAGACGAACTTCTCAGTCTTACCGCATCGATCATTCTGCAAGTGGCGTATGGAAAGTCGACGCCGACATCGAGTGACGACCCAGAAGTCATCCGGGTTCATCAAGGAATGATTAACTTGTAACATACGATGCGTCCCGGTGCTTATCTCGCGGATCGGTTCCCCTTGCGAAAGGACATTCCTGGATATGTTAAAGGAGTATCACAACTTCGAGCTTAAACTCTTCAGAGAGCAAATGGACCGCATTCTATCAGAAATGGTGAACACAGATTCGCGCAGATAAAGATAGATTTTCGCTTGGAACGGACAAAGAAAATGAATCAGTGTGGAGTTTCGTTCGTGAGAACGCATCTGGAACATGTCGACGAGCATCAAAGGATGAGATGGCTTATCTCACTAGAAATCTGTATGGCAGCTCAGAGACGGTATGCACCTTTTGATCGATCGCAGCATGGATTGAGCAGACGCGTTTCGTGGACTCAGAAAGAGTGGCGCGGGAATCACAGACATGATCATGACCACTGCCTGCCACAGAGAGGCACGGAGAGGCACGGAAGCGAGTCCAAGAAGAGTTAGACATGGTCACCGGAGGGGATAGAAGTAATCCACGCCTTTGTATAGGAAACTCTTCGTTGACGAACCGTGTTACCTTGTGATGGTGGGGATTTTTCTAAGTGCGGAGATGACGAAAATGACTTTAGAAATTCCACACTGCGCTCCTCGTGACATCATCTGGGTAAGCTGCTTATTCGATCAAAGGTCATCTTTGCCGAACTTGATGCATCAGAGAGGCCAATGCATCCCCGCGGGTGCAACTGTCATTGGATGTCAGTCGTGATGATAGACACCATTTGTTCATGACAAGCTGCTAGGGCGATATCTCAGGATCCGGTGGCATTCCCTGAACCTACATAAAAAATTCGACCCCAGAAATGGACTGACGAGGAGGGTCGGCTCCGGAACGACGTGACATCCTACCCGTTCGGCTTCGGTCGAAGGTAGGTTGATCGCCATCTTCGAGATCTCTGGGAGCGCAGACGGTTTTCTAGGGTATGCCCATGACGATACCTTGGGTACAGGTCACTGTTCGTCAATCTTGCGCTCTTGCTTTGGTCGTTCCACATTGAGGAGCGCCCGGACGCATCGATCGAGGCGGATGCTTATACGGACACCATGATCGCACACGTAGCTCCATTTCAGGTGGCGTTTATCCCCGGATAAAGCGGGATCAATTGAAGGAGATGATGTGCGAGTGACTCAGTGGGCGGGGTGCAGACTCCTAAGAGTCACGTATGAGGACATAAGAAGGGCCTTCTAAGTATAACGTGGTATCACAGGCGATACCACGTGTTCACGGAAGAGGTACGAACAAGGGCAGAGATAGGGGTGATAGCGAAGAGACGGTCTGAAACACGGAATCCTGCCGAGACCGAGTATTTATGCAGTGAGGTGTACAGAGATGTACGTGCGTTGTGTTCGGAGTCAGTCTTGGGTATGGTTATGTCGGTAGGGGCTGGAGTGAGGTGGTTGCGGGTGGTGCATGGGTAATGCAAGAAGCGACGTGCCAGCCCCACGATCGATCCAGCGGCCTTCCCTGTATGGATGGATCCTACGGCCGCGTCTGAGTCTGCTTTCTGCTCGATCCTCACTTCTCTCACTCGCCCAGATGCCCTCTGAGTCAAATGTCGACCACCTCTCCTTTCTCATTCGATTTTGAATGTGCTGCTCTCGTCGCAGCGCGCGATGGACTAAAGTGGCGCCCATCTGTCTGAATATGGTGGTGTTTTCGGGGCGCTCGCGATCCTCGTCATAGGAAGCACCGAAGAAAAGATGAGCTGGGGGTTCCGGGGCGGTGCATGGGACGAGAGCGCCATCCTCGCCGACTCGAGCCATCTGGAAGGAATTTTCGGGCTCGGCGTTGAAGATGGCGGCGAAAGTGTCATCTTGGCTCGGAGATTGCAACTATACTTGAGGAAAAGCTTGAGATCCTCGCGCGTCACAAGATTAGGGCGACCATCCTCGTTGATCAAGATAAAGTTCTGCCCGCGAGCTTGGATATTTTCGAAGCAGCCTTGCCGTTTCCTCTCCGAGGGATGAGAGCAGTCCATCTGGATCGCGGGCTGAAGAGATGATACGGATGCTAGGTTGCAGTGACACGACGTGCTATATATCTGAAGGTCATCGTCTCGCGGACTTCCATTTCCTCTGGATGAGCCTTCGATACGCCTCACATGACTCACATACAAGTTACAACAGATCCAGGTACTCGGTACTTAAGGCACCATGAGGTGAGCGACCTGACTGCATGCAGTGCACGCAGATAACGTCGCCTGAGGTCCATCTCACTTTAGAGACGGCGTTCCGCCGTCTCGACCCCATCTGTTTTTTTGGACGATTTTCGGGGTTCAAGTTGGTACGGTATGTCTGCGTCTTCACCACTGTCGCTCATTGAAATCACACAGCCGATCTTCCAGTTCACCAGACCCCAGGGTCTCCTTTCGCCCGGGAAAACGTCGACTGTCGTTCGGACCAGATCTAGAAGACAAACTCACAAAATTTCGTCGATGTGAACAGGTACGACTTTGGAGTAAGGGGACACTGCGATAGTGTGAAGCTGAGACCTTCACGCGATGAGGCGTATATACTGTCCATTGGTTCTATATTGAACTTCAAGTTGTATAAATTTGTCGTGGGTGGGATGCTGCTAGGGCGCACCTTTTAGAACAACTTTTCGCACGGCGAAGTAACTTGGACGAGCGCTCTACGGCCGAAATGCTGCCGGCGCCCGCCACGGAGTG
>JBBPLT010000729.1:0-14099 GCA_038089955.1 Strobilomyces dryophilus | reverse complement strand
ATTCCATGCTCATACACGCCATAATCTTCTCAATCCTGTCCAGCTTCTTGAGGTTATCAAGAGACTAGTAAAGCACAACAACGATCTCAAGCTACAGGTTTGTCTGTCTATCGTCTGTCTAACCTGGCTAACCTGTTTTTAGCACCTCAGCGATGAGCAAAAAATTCAGCACTTGGCATCAACATTGAGCGACCACTCAAGCCTTGTTATGGCACTCTCGCAATGTGATGTCCCCTACCTGCGTCAGCTCCTACATACTGCATTGAAGAATGGAGCAAGTGTTCGGTCAATTCTTCGTACCATAGAAGCTGCCCTTGAGCATGGTTATAGACCTCCTGGTCATAGCCAGGAGTCTCTTGACCTCGCTTTGCTGATTTACTGTCTCGGAGGCCATAGTCTACTCTATGCGCTCACCCAACGGTTTCCTATTCCCTCTCTTTGTACTCTTCGCAATCGCCTTTCCTTCATCAAGGTCACTCCAACCATTGGTCGAATCACTTCTTCTTCCATTCAGCACAATCTCCAAGCTCTCCTCATCGCATCCCACACCACAGACAGTCCTAAACATGGCGTCAGTGTCCTTATTGACGAGACTGCATTAGAGGAAATGGCCGTCTATATTCCCGATGCCGCAGCTGTAGGTGGTCTTTGCTGGCTGCATGCCCACAATATAGATTGTGCACTGTGCACATATCAATCTGCTCTGAACATTGTCCATGCTTTGAAAGATGGTCGTGTTCATCTCGCAAAGGAAGTCAGCGTCATTGCCATCCGACTGTTTGGCGAGGATGGAATCTATCCTATCGTTGCTGCCCCAACCTGCAAACATGAAATGTCGTCCGATATGGAATATGTTTTTAGGACTGTTATTGACACGTATGTCGCTTCTGGAGCTGAATCCTAGGTCGGATCCTTGTGGTCTATTGCCACTGATGGCGATGCAACTCGTCGAAAGGCTGGACACAAAATTTTCGTCAACACTCCAATCCCCATCTCTGATCCACTATTTGGTGTCTTGTCGAATCTCCCTGGCCTCAATGTCATGACTGGTCCTGGTTTCATCATGCTTGACCCTGATTTCAAACACAACATGAAAAGTAAGTGTCCGAATCACTCTTGAATGCTCAATGATATTAAATGGTTCAATAGGGTTTAGCACAGCAATCAGGTCGCGCTCGGGCATCTACATCAATGGGCAATTAATCAACACATTCCTCCTTGAACGCTACCTTGTCTGGATTGATGGACTCGATGAGAGTGCAGTTCAACGTTTGTTGCATCCAGATGATCCTCAAGACGTTCCTCGCGCTGTTGAACTCCTCACTGCCATCAAGAACCTCGGGGATATTGACTTAGGACAGCATTCTTTCACTTCATTGGAATCTCAGCCTCATGCCAGCATCGTTTCGGATTTTGATGCGCTGTCGCTTCTTGGTCATATCACCCGAAGTTTCATTGAACCTTATGTCAACATTTCCTTCTCGCTTTCAGAACAAATCACGTCACTCAGTCGACTCGCTCATCTTCTATTCGCCTGCTACCGTGATCAGCGTCGTCGGTTTATACCCAACCAACTTTATTATGATGTCCAGTCCATGATCAAAACTGCCATGTTCAACATTGCTAAGCAACAGCAACTGAACCCAGAGGTACTGTGGATTTTTCCATTGATTTCAAGTTTCTGACCAGTCATTAGGCTGTTTTCGCACTTATCGAGCTCGGCAACGATTCCCTTGAGCTACTTTTTGCTTTCCTCCGTATGTGTGGTGTGCACAATAGCACATTCAACTACCGTCAAGTCCTTGATCGGTTGGGATCAGCCCGGGACATTAGTGAGGTTCATGCATGAAACCCCGACCTCCACCATGGTCATCGGCGCTTGAACTTGAGGCGCACAGAAAGCGTCGATCACATCACACGTTCCAACTGGGCTGGAGACATTGTTTCTGGCAACTGTGACCTGCCGAGCTGCTAGCGACAAGGTCGTGAAGAAGCGGTACTGATTCTCAAGCGGTCAAAGATCCCCTCTGCCAACTACGACTTCGAAAATCTGTTCCGCCAAGGCTCGGATGTCGATCTACTCTCAGTCTTCGGAGGTGGAAGATACCCAAGCATCGAAGATACAGAAGAAGACGTCGAGTTACCCCCTCCTGCTCCTATTGCACATATTTCAGGGTCTCCATTAGTGGGTGCTGAGGAAGAATCGCAGACAACTGTCGACGACTATGGAGATGAACCAGCATTGAGTTTTGAGGATGCAGTGAGTGAGGAAGTGCGCAATTCTGCTGCCAACTTGAATAGCGATGAGGACAACCCCCATGACGACATACCTTCATGCCCCCCTAGTGGTCCAGGAATACACGGTCCCGATTATCTTTGGTGTGAAAAACGCTGGATTCACAAGCAAAGTGTCTGCCGTATCATCGTCTCGCCCCATTTCACACCGAAATCCTTCGACCGTCTCATGCGCGTCCGTGGTTACACACACATCCACAAGGCTGCGACCTTGCCTAACCCGGACAACATCCTCCATGGTGACAGGGTTCTCGTCGGAGATCTCTTTGTTACATTCGTTCGGACACAAGACAAACAGCTTGCCTTGGCCCTACTCCGCACTACCGTGATCAACGAAAATGGTGTGCTACGCAGCAGCATTTCCAATGCCACAGTGTCTTCCCCTCGTGCCAATGTCAAACTTTCAGGCGACATCATGGTGCTCGTGCCTTCTCAGCTCACTTCAGATGATCCAGGATGGATTTGGAATGGCTGTTTCGTCACTTTGCCCTCAAACAATATGGATTCTAGCACAGATTCCCGCATTGCCAGCATCGTTGTGCCCGGACATCTCACTGAAATAGTCAATCCTCAGGTTGCCGATGCGACGGTACACCTCAGCAGCCATGACCGACAACAAGTGAACTCGAACAACACTACATGGCTCCTTAACAATGCAGCACTCGAGTTGATCATCGTCGCGCTCTGGAGAAGGATTTCCGACTCAAAGGTAGCATTGAGCGCTATCCCAGGCCTATCTGCAATCTCGAATTCATTCCCGTATCGTAGTGAAAATGGTGATGACTTTATTTTGAATATGCGAACAACATGTAGCTCACGACGACCTATCTACAGGCCCCCTAGTCAGCTCCGAAGGGACAGAGCAGCTCGCTGCAACACATGGCAAAGTGCCAACTAGCAATTGCGTCGTTTGCGGGAGCACGAAAGTAATCGATCTTCGTTCTCACATGGGTATGCACATCCTCCGTGCAGCACGTGGTGTTCCTGAACCTGGAGAGGTCGTTCAACCTCTCACGGGAACAATGCCATGTGGGTTCTGTGGGCGTACGGGCGAACCGGAATGTGCTCTCAAAGTCAAGCATATGTCACGCGGAACGCAATGGGACACCAAATGCCCACAGAAGGAGAAGTTTCAGTACGCTAACGCAGAGAGAGGTTCTGATAATCGCCCGTGTCGTAACGTGCCTCTCAGCTGTCCCCTCTGTGTCTATCCCGGCCGCTCTACGGACGAACGTACGGGAATCTGGCGCTACAACATGGAAGCGCACCTCAACTATCAACATCCCGAATATGCGCACCCTGGCAAGGACTCTAATCACGGGGAACCGCTCCCTCGTTCTGTCTTCAACATGATTCATATCAGCGAGAGGGAGGAGAAATGGGCAGGTGTTCCTCTTCGCACACCATTCACGAATGTTCAGGAGGACGATTTCAACAAGGAGAATGTGGGAACGAGCGCCCGGACTCGAAAGCGAAAGAACGATGCTGACACTTTCGCCTCGGCAGCCGGGATGGGTAAACGGGCTCGTACTATCAATTAGTCGCATTCTTTCTCTCAAGTAGTCTCTGTACACACGCGCAACGCGTCGTCGATCGATCGTTCAATGCCATCCGTTTTTGTCCGAACCCCTTCTGACCGTCACAACCCGACAGAGTATCAATCCTACTAAAACTGGTGCTTACTAAGCGTTACCGTTACGGTCACGCCCCCCCCCCGGAGAATTTACAAGTCAGTGTCTCCCGGCGTGCTAACGCACGCCTCTTGGCCGAGGGAGATCAGGCTTCATTCAGCCCGAGTGGGAGAATGAGCTTTGGACGCGGAAATAAAGAAGACCTGTCGTTTGATATGTCGAACCGGCCAAACGTGACGAGGCTGTTGGAGAACAGCCCGTCGTGTAGTTAGTTTACTACCTTTCCTTTTATGGTAACAGCTCATTTACTTGACGCGACACGTACACTTGCTTTCCTCCAATCTCGTACCACTCGACTGGAGGTAAGCATCATAGCTACATCCCTCCTTTCTACCTACTGACGTGGTATAGTATTCACACATCCTGTCTAGGTAGATAGCCCAGTCTCGACTGGAGTATTCACACATCCTGTCTAGGTCGTCCCCTCTGCTCCAACAGAGGCCTCTTGTTTTCTGCTCTGCGCAGTGCCGTTTCACGTGTATATTTGCCATCCGGGTGTGGTGTTATGTCCTTGGCACCGCCCACGCGAGGCTCGATCACATGGAGGTAAGCCATCTTTGGGTACTTGTCGCGTAGAGCAGAAACAAGGCATACAAACGTAGGTCGGGGGTTGGGCATGCACATGTCTGACACAAATGAGGACAACAACATACGAGACAACACAAAAAACTCGCCTTGGTACGTGCTCCACGGGCTAATACACCGACTCGGTCTTCCCCGATAGCGTCCACCACGACCTCCCTGAAGAACCTCGTGCGCCCCTCTTCGTCACCCCCATTTATCTGTGCGTTCGTTCGTCATTGTTTGAAGGAACTGACCCGGGAGATAACTGTTGGCGCCATGCAGCTCCACCCCGTCAAATCCGGCGCGGTGTACGGCGTTGCTCGCTGCTTTTCCGTACGCGACGATGCAATCTTGTGATCTCAGCTTCGCTCAACGGACAAGCTTCGACTTGCCCGTCAACTGGACAGCCGATGTGGAGACGCACGGCAAAGGTGGATCCTGCTCCTTTAGTAAGTCTATATTGGCCGCACGACCAGGCACCCAGAGTTGAAGGAAGACGAAGGAGTCCTTGGCGTGAACGGCATCCGTGACTCGGACCTGACACGTTTCATGGTTGCGGCCACACAACGCGAGGATAGCGGAAATGGTGCGCACCTTTTTCCAGCGACGATGGCTCAGGCACAAGGACCTCTTCCACTACGCCAGGACCCCTGACACTTCACGGCAGACATCGAGAGCCGGCCGCCCTCTATGAGTACCGTATTAGGTAAGTAGGTGGCCCCACTACAACGGTCTTTCTCCAAGGCAAAGCGGGACACGGACGTCCGCGTTGGAGAACAGACCGTCCGTCCACTTATGGTAGCCTGCATCGTTCCGAGCTGCGAGTGGTTTATCGCTTGAGTCGCTGTCAAGCTGTTGTGTCTGGAGGAGGAACGATGCGACATCGACGTTTGGGGGCCTGTTCGGCGGCTCGTGACTGCTGCCTCGTGAACTCAGTAGCATTGAGCTGGCTTGTCGGAAGAGCCATCGCTCTTGGAGTAGAACTTCAACCGAAAAGTTGGACAAGTCCGAGTCAGTGGTGACAAGTACTGCTGGGACACCAAAAATGCATGCTGTTTAGCGGAAATATTGTCTCTGTTCGTTCGTAGGTGTGCCTCGACATGTGATAAATGGAGCAGTGATCCATACGGCGAGTTGACGGCGAGTTTAAAGTCGGCGATACTATCGTTCACAAATATAGGAGTTCTACACTCTGGCCTGCACGCCGTCGATGCACTGGTGTAACTCGTCCTCCAAGAGATTGGACTTGAAGAGCGCGGGGGTTTGCCACATTGTGGATTGGTGACCTGATAAGATCACCTCGCCACGGCGAGGGATCATTTGCCGCTGGTAAGGTGCGATCCTGTGATATGCAGCAAGATTTTAAACGACACAAAGCAAGCCGAATGAGTAACTTATGTACAAGTTACTCTGACATAGGCTGCACCCAGCTGGGTAACGGGTCGTCTTCAACTTCATTTTCTGAGGTTCTCTTCACGTCAAGCACAAAAAATCTTTTTGCGCGGATGACGCGGGGAAGATACCCATTGCACATTCGGCGATAAAGCGGATGATGATATCGACGTTTAGATGGTGGGCGTGTGCCATCAAGGGTCCTTACTGCATTTCGTAAGGACCCTAGAACGTTGCACAGACTCGGATGCCGGAACGTCATCCTTGCGGGTAATGGCGCGGTTTGCGACGCCGTTCAGAGGATGATTATAAGGGGTTCTAAGGAAAATCGAACATTACCTGGGGGACAGTCACGCTCATGCGCGAGTCGATGCACAGACTCTGTTTGGCATCAGCGCTCATTAGCTAGTAGCTACCAACCATGCACATTCCGGAAGCTTCATGAGAGCGTTTTGTCTGCCACTATGATATGATTATAGAAGACCGTTGAAGGTAACTCGAGCTCTCTCTTTCTATCGAAGGCTCTGCCGGATGGCGTGAGCGTTATAACCGTGCCGGGGAAAATGTCTGGTAATGGAGTCCAAGTAAACGCGACGAGACCTGTGTGCTCCACGACACGCAGCGCAGTCTCACGGGTATATCCACTAGCAGAATCTCAGCTTTTACCACTTTCGCTCCTGTTCTGTATCTCTCGCGAAAAAAAAACGACGCTCCATCCAGGTGGGCGTCATGTCCACGATAGTTGTATGGCAGGGTGCCAATTCGGATGCTTGCTGCGTAGAGTGGTTGGAAAAGTGAGCACGATGGGCATCACAAACCGACCTGCCTCACCTAGATATGTGCTCCATGAATTGATACGGATGCTGCGATCCTCGCAGACAGAGTCCAAAATGGCGGTAACAACATTCATCGTGCGTCTCTCCTCGTCCCTGCCCCACCTGTTCGTGCATTTGTTAGACATCGCTTGAAGGAACTGATCCAGGAGGTAACCATTACCACCCACGCCGTTTGCCTCCATCGCGTCACATTATACTGCATCGCTCACCGCTTGGGCATGTGCAACGACGTAATCGTGGATGTCAGTCTCAAGGGACGGACTAGCATCGATTTTCCGGTTAGCGCGACAGCGGGAGATGCACACAGAAGACGATTCCTGCTTCTCTGTGCACTGTCTGCTTCTCCTGCACGACCGAGGGCCCGGAGTTGAGTGAAGATATACGAGCACTTGGCATGCACGGAGCACGTGTTCTACTATGGTTGACAAACGCAAGACTAAGACAGGTCCTGGACGACACAATGACGGAGGAAGATCGTGCGTACTTTTCTATCCCTTCGTTTATGTAGAAGGGCGACCACAACGCAGTGCTGAGGCGTCAATGGACCGACCAAGCTTGAAGAATACGGGGATCATGCTAGAAAGGCGAAAGGCAAGCTCGAGTAATTTTGTGTAATAGCACTTTGGGGAGCTGCTCACTCTCATGCTGGCGCATTTTTAGTTGTTGAATGTGAGACGAGCGTCGAGCGGTGACTCGGAGTCGCAAAAACCGTTGCGGTGCCTCTAACAAAGCTTTGCAAGAGCGATTAATTGCAGGGCGTTGCTGAATCGTACCCTGTGGTGGAGTGCCATCCCCTGAAGGTCAGTCGTCCTGTGACAGGTCGGTTGGCCCCTGTTCGAATCTTCTCGTGCTCGCCGTCACGGTATGTGTAGATGAGCAAGACCAGTGCACCGACGGTGCCGCTAAGCAAAGTTCCCACCCTACTTCCATTCAATGCTAGCACTTGCTTATCATGGTGGACCGAATCTCGCTTAATGCCAGAGGATTGAACGCCACGCAAGTAGTTCTCCGGATTTTCGAGACAAGTAGAAATCCGCGAACCTAATGCTCGACAAAGATTCGAAGTCGAATCGGTCTAACTGAAAACTTTGAGTCGCAGCAATGTCGTGCGCACTGCCGACAAGCCGGTGAAAGGGAGTTCAAGGACATAGAGTGTAGTATGTACCAAACGAATTTGCACTCAAGAAAAAGGTTACTGACGACGAGGGTGTTAGGAATGCCGTGCCTCCTGGTGTAATACCACTACATGCTTCAGGATTCTCTGTATGCTTATTGACAGATGTTAAGCACTGAGAATGCACTCTTTATGAGAAGAAGGTGTTGTTATTCGCTCATGCCCGAATGATAAGGCCCACGGCATGAACGGCGTGGGCCCCTCTAAATCAAGGCGTAGTTGGGTTTCTCTGGGGCTTGGTAGACAATGCGCCGATACTAGTTTTTCTTCCCTTTGAAGTTCTACGGCGAACGATGTCGCAGGCGTAGACATTGTCAAACCAATTCCCACCGCCGACGCCGCTGCCGCTGTCATCCATATTGATTTCATTTGATTTCATTTTTGTTTCCTGTATGCAGCTCCGTATACAGGAATTTGCCCAGTTCCCACCACCCACTACCACGCCTCGCATCCTCGTCGCTTTAAGATTTCACCATTGTCCCGCTTTTTGCAGCCCTCTCCCTCTACGCAGGAACGTTTCCAGACCATTCTAGATTCACTAACACAGAGATCATTTGCGATGATGCTTATTTTAACAAGACTGTTGTCCCCTTCCTAGATCCCTCTCTCCATTACTTTCGCCGTCAAACTTGAAAAAAAAATACAGATAGCCATCGCAGCCTGCCTTCCCTCCCCAGATTCCATACACCTGTACCTTCTCGCAAAGATGGAAGGCACTTTTTGACCACTCGGGAATGACCATCTCATTAGTTTCTGTTCCTGTGCTATATCCCCTCCCCTCCCCAGTCCGGTGGCACACTCTCCTGTCTATGGACAGTCCGTCGCTCGTACAGGTAGCGTTCCGACCGTAAACCGCTGACCGGGTCCGCCTTCCACTCAATTCTACCAGCTCTTACACAGACTACAGGCATCTTTCTAACCGCCCTAGGACCATCGTCTCAGTATTTTTGTGTTCGTGATCGTCACTGCCCCGTGGTCGTGGTGACAGAAGACATGTTTTCTGGCAGCTCATGGCTTCGCCGCCATTGTCCCTCCATTACATAGTGGAACATGGAGCGACCAATGCAGCCATCCATTGCCAGACCGCATCGCCGAACTGTCGTCACAGCTACCAAATTCGCCTCAAAACAGTTTTTGCCATGAAGATATTTATATGGGCAGTGTCTCTTCCTTTTATTCTGTCGCCATTGTATTGATAACCACCATGGCACAGAATCTTCCTGATAGACTGAAAATCATATGTATTTATATCAATGCTCTGCTGGCAATCGGGTCCCCTCCATGTCGGAGTTTGTGAGATGAATGATCCTTGGCATGATGCGTGGCAGAAGTCGCCCACGGGTTTCCAACCAATCGAGCCTGAACGGCCGAAGTCCAACGTTCAGGCTCGATTGGGCTGGCCACAGCTTGGTGGAGCATCACACTCTAGGCAAGCCTATCTCTTTGGAGGGTCACGTTGCACAAAATGCGTCTGATTCAAGTTGAGGAGCATGAGTCTTCCCTGCTGTGCATGATGGACAGTCGTGATCAGCAAAGAGCTTCCTGTGGGTAGTACCGTGTCATGTATCATGATGTATGTCGGGGGTTGGGTGCACCGCAGTCAGAACATTGGCTGGCTGCTATCAGACGACATTATATCTTTCTTGGACCATTTTTTCGTGCTCATTCTACTCTCACCAATCGGACGGAGTTTGATTCTATGGATTTGTTCTGTGGACTTCAGCAAGTAGATCCATCTTATGAGACGAACTTGGATACATCACTACAGGACTGCCTGTTCATTGCCTCTGAACCCACTCGCGTCCGACACTGGCTTATAATATGGGGTGTCAGAAGTCCTTCTCACCGTGTCGAGGACCGGGAAACCCACCTTCACTGGTGTCCACCACCGACATTGCAACGATGGTCTGTGCTCCTGCGCGAAAAGGGCCTCTGGCAAACCTGACAGGTCCATCGCAGTAAACCTAGGTGCACAGACAGGATGTGACGGATCAGATTCCTTTGTTGCATCGCTCGAGAGCGACAATTGGGCCACAAGCAGGTTGTCCTTATCTTCCTATTGCCTCTGATGCCATGGACCTCACGGAAATGCGAGGACGCGGCACGCGGGTCTTGCGAGATGAAGGCCCCACAGTGATGACCATCTATCGTCAAATGGCAGGTGACAGTTGGAAAATCCTGCATTAGAATGTCGCTGAGGACAAGTCAGGACTTTTCGGGGAGGAGGAAGCAAGGGAAGCTACAGTTCGGGTGCGATTTGCTGGATGTTGATCATGTCGAAGACTCTAGAGAGACGAGCAGACACATCAGAATGTCCTTTTCAAACCTTCATCTCGAGAATAAATGTGCCTACCAATTCATCAGGGCCATCACACAGATTGGCTCCTCGATGAGTAGCCTACCCAGCCTCCGATAAGGACTGTCCGGCGAGATAAACTTGCAATGCCGGGTTCAATTTCCAATCACTGTGAAGCTCAGCATTACTCAAAACAGCATCGCAACAACTGCCAACGGGAGGCTCGGTGGCGTGTTATTTTGTTCAGGGGGAATGACCATGACCCAACGTAATACAACCTCCACAGAAGAAGCCATTGGAATGGAAACCATCGATGATGGGACCCAGAGAGACCGACCGAAGTTCCGATCCGTCACTCCGAGTGCTCGTTCTTCCATGCAAATATAGACGGCCCAAGTCACTAATGCACTCCTTCATATCAAGCCTCAAGGTGCACAGAGATGTTGTCGCTCACTGGCAGGACAATCCAGGACAAGGCAGTTGTTGAGTTCTGGTTCAGGTAGTACTTCAACATACGTTCGGCTGATTTTTGGTACTCAGCCACAGCCAAAAGCCTTCGGGTCTTTTATCTCTACCAATTGCCGCAGCACGACACCCCATGCGGTAGCAACGGTGTCAGTGAACTAGTCAGGTAGGCAAGTTGCCTTACAATCAGTCCCAGACCACCTGCCATCCTGTAAGCCTCCTCTCCGATCAAGCGATACGTACATAGCCTTTCGACCCTGGGCCTACCCACACGTACTTCTTCACCCTCCATCAATCTGCGCAGCGGTGATGCTGAGGTGTCTAGACCCTTAGAAAGGAAAGCAAACTAGCTTGAACTGCGGCGAAGACTTCGTCGCTATGGCCCTTCAAGCCCCGAAAAGCCAGAAGTTCAACGGCTGGCTCCGACACGCGACGTTGGTGGGTTGGAGCACGTTCATCGTGCTGCTGTTGCTTTGCCCAAATGTTTTTGAAAAGTTTCATCCGCCGCTCAGGTCGGTGCCGTGTCAAGAAAACAAGCAATCACGATGATGGGCATGTGGTCATAATGGTATTCCGGATCCGGCCCGGCGTGGTCATATATGCACATACTCCCTACGTGCCCCTACTTAACTCCACAGCACAACTCTGATGTTCCCTCCTCCCATTCTCAATTCAAATTAGATGCGGTGGAGAAAACAGCGCGGACTCAGAAGCGCGCTGGATGTCGAGGAAGCTCGTGTGTGGGCGGCGGTAGAGTAGCCGCGCCGCTTGCACGAGCAGCAGATCGCCAGGCATCCCCACGCGATCGCCGGGATTTACCTGACCCGGATGTCTGATTTGCACGCGGCTCCGAGCCACTACAGAGTTTTAGAATGTACGAAGGGAAGAAAAAAAGGTTCCTTCTTCTTTTCATTCGAGTTTGTTTCAAGTGGCAGTAGCAGTTTATTGCACATGCATATCGTGTTATCGTCGAGACGAACCGAACATATTTTCTGACGCGCCGAAATAACTAAAACCTGTGTCCTTTGTTGCGCTGGATACCTAGCTGTTGGACGTGTTGGACAACCCTGAGCGGAGAATTCGTAATGCCAAGAATGGAAAAGCCTGTGAGGTGGAATGTGGCCGACGATGGGTGTCCGTATTGTACTCGTTTTGTTATCGAATTGCGACACGTTTGCACCAGTGGTCACATGTAGGTAATGTCAGCAAAGTGATGACGGTCGAAATAAGTTCATATTCATCTACAGGCTATCATACTGGCGGTTTAATTTATTCTATAATGTTCGCCGCTCAATTACCTCCATTATCTCGAACACTTCCATCAGCGTAAGGCCAGTCGTTATATCCAAATGCTGTTAAGTCACCTGCCAGATAGTACTTTGATCGGTCCGGAGGCGTGAGGGGTATATTCTTCTGCAGCCGTACTGGGAGATCCGGCTGGTCATGGATGCATTAGCACAAAACGCGAAAATAAAAGAGGAACACCCTCACATTTGATATATATAGCCGGCCAAAGGCGATGAGACCCCCTTCGCGCTCCGCCGTGCGTAGCGCGGCCTCGCGGCTATATCCACCAGCTGATATGAAGACCCTCTCATTACCACCTTCGCCGCCATTCCATATCTCTCGCAAAAACATATTGCTCCCATCTGGATGAGGCGTTATGTCCACAACACCACCCACGCGAGGCTCCGTCGCATGCAGGTACGCCAGCTTTGGGTGCTTGTCGCGTAGCGCGGTGGCGAGATACGCAAACGTGGGTCTTGGGTCGGGCATTCCCATATCTAGAAAGAATTGAACACAACGTCATACAAATCGAACGAACCACCTTTACCTTGAAATGGGCTCCATGGACTGACGCGAATACCAACGCGGTCCTCGCCCACAGCGTCCACAACTGCGTCGACGACCTCCCTGGTGAACCTCGTGCGCCCCTCTTCGTCCCCGCCCCACATGTCCGTGCGTTTGTTGGACACCGTTTGAAGGAACTGATCGAGTAGATAACCATTGGCACTGTGTACCTCCACCCCATCAAAGCCCGCACGCTCCACAGCGTTCCTCGCTGCTTGGGCATATGCGGCGATATAATCTCGGATCTCGGCCTCATTTAATGGACGAGGTAGTTTCGACTTTCCAGTCAACGCGACGGACGATGCTGACACGTATGGTGAAGGCGGATCCTGCTTCTCGAGGAAATCTGGATCTGCTGCACGACCGAGGGCCCAGAGTTGAAGGAAGATGTACGATCCTTTGGCGTGTACGGCGTCCGTGACCTGATACGGTTGAAGGTTGACAAACATAACACCGTCAGTCGGGCCCGTGAAGATACGATGACGAGGAAGATCGTGCCTACCTTTTTCCAACCATCTATCTGTTCGTCGGTGTAGATCCCCGGGACATGTGCATAACCTCCTGCATCATGCGAGATAAAGGTGGCTTCCGTGATAAGCAAGGTCCCAGGCATAGAAGCACGCTGAGAATAGTACGATGCGTGATGAGGCCCCGGCACGTGTGAGGCATATGCTCGGAAGCGGGTCAGAGGAGCGAGGGCGACACGGTGTTGAAGCCACAACCCCCCGACCTTGATCGGCTGGAAGAGCGCGGGCGTTTGTTGTACGGAGGCCATGACAGCTACTAATTAGTAGGCTAGAGCTGAGCGAAGTGGGGTAAAGTTTGTGAAGACAACTCTGAACTGCCCGGCGTGCATGCTGGGGCATTTTATAGTCCCTACGGAGAACTAGCGTAGTCAGCTATACGGCCGAGCTTTGTAAGGTGCGTTGCTGAGCTACACGGTGTCGCAAAGGTTACTGAGTCATCCTGCTCTCGTCCTCTTGAAGCTTCTTCCGATCTTCGAGGTGAGAACTCCAGCTTACCAAACTTCCCACCCTCAGTAACTTGGTTACAGTATCGCTTTGCGAAGACCGAGGCTCGCCCGAGCATCCGGTTAATCCAGTTGCCGGAAATTACTACTGTACCAACATGATTCGTCATCACGTGACTTCCACGGAAGATCTCAAAATCTGAAAAATCATGAAAAAATTAAAACCGACGTCAAAAAAACGAATTGATCACTTTGGTACAGTAGTATGTAGTTCACGTGCCAATTAAGACAACGGAAAGTATCCTGACACTGGAGGGTGAAAGGAAATGACTCGTCGAGGAATTGGTGGGGTAAACAGCGGCATAAAAATCACTCAAGGATGGTTCTACATTATCTACCCTACAACATAGGCGAATCGACTTTAGGGCCGTCCATGGTAGACCTGCACAACGATCGAAGTATCGAACAGTCCAAGGCTTCGCAGATCATGCTCGCGTCAACCCATTCATTTACCATGAATGATCTGTATCACAGTAACCCCCTCGAGGACCAGGGACCATCATCG
>JBBPLT010000728.1:0-14101 GCA_038089955.1 Strobilomyces dryophilus | reverse complement strand
TCAGTAGAGTTGTGCTTTCATGTTGGGTCCGCAGATAAGCCGGGCCCTCGTATGTCTGTAATGAATGTGTCAGTCTAGAAGGGTAGGTTCCTCCTCGTGCTCAAGTCGGCCCCTACCAAGTTCGCACCCCATCAAATACACAACACTTTGCTTTTTTAATCTACTTGCATACTCCAAGTCGAATGAGCGAAAATGGTTGAGTGGTTCTCGAGATCGAGAGATGGACGTGCAAGGAACGGACTGCGTCCTCGTTAAGGACAGGCGACGACGCCAGGTGCAAGCTCTAGTACGAATTCACTTGCTACGATGGTTTCGTGAGTGAACCGATCGAGTCGAGCGAGTTCGGCTGACGACACAGAAGAACGTCGTGTCCGTTGCGCTGCCCCCAAGTCCATTACTGCCTAACCGAGTGCCGTTGTGGGGACGATAGCCTGCAGACATAGAGCATAGGCATGTCTAGTCAATAGGACCCAAGAAGTTGGCGTCCAGAAACAGTGCGTCTGCTCAGAATTCAACAGCTAGGTTTAAATCCAGAAGTCATCCCATCCTAGATACCGACTTTTAGTAAATCGAGCTTGTTAACCATGTCATGGAGCAGTACATTTCCACTGGAAAACGATGCAAAGATCCGGGATGTGCGCAAAATATGACCGAATAGTAAAAATGACCGAACAAGGCCACATACTACTAGAGACCGCGAACTCTGAAGACATGAATAGATACATGGAGAACAACCGGCTGATTCTCGTAGGGCCTCTGTGGTCTTCCTATGTGACGCGGGAACGAGTTAGCCGCTGTAGGCCTAGTTCGTTTGTTTTTCTGTTCCTTTGAGTCGCACCCTCATCATCTCTCTGTGAAAGACCAAAAAACTTGACGACTCAGCTTCACGATGGAAGACACCGAACGCACTCCACTTCTCGCAAATGCCAACTGTGTGAGCAATGATGGTGACCCACCGAAATACCAAGAGATGTCCTCCGCGATGCGTTATGGTATCCTCGCTGGATTGTGGGCGGGAACGTTTCTCTCTGTAAGTCGACCCACCCACCCTCATTCCATAGTTTATGATGACTATTTAGAACATAAACTGTACGTGCTATCACACTGGCATCGTCTGTTACTTGAATGATCGTCTCGAACGCCTGCAGTGACGATGGTGGCCACACGTAGGACGCTTAACTAGCTTTGCATGCTTATCTCTGACGCATGCAACCTCGCAGTCCTCCCCGCGATCACGTCCGAATTCAAGGAATCCAACCAAGCCAGTTGGATTGGTACATCGTGCGCACTTCATCGTCCCTGCCCACCTGTCCACCCACGACGTGTCCTGTAAGCTACTTGCTCTCCACCTGCACGTTCACCCCCCTGTATGGGCGACTCTGCACCATCATCGGCCGACGTGCTGCGTGCCGAGCCGCTCTACTATCGATCGCCGTCGGCACGTTGCTGTGTGGGCTCTCCAAAAGTATGACTACGCTGATCGTGGCGCGTTTCGTACGTACATATCGTTGTTCGGGTCCACAAATCATTGGGCGCTGACGTTGGATGTTATTTGTAGGTAGCTGGCATGGGTGGCGGTTCCATTCATCTGCTTGCCATGTAAGTAGCAATCTTCTCGACGACTCAGAAGAGCACTTCCACACTAATCCAGGATCGTCACGGCGGACTTGTATGGTATTCGAGTGCGTATGTCATCGAACTATCAACGCCTGTGCTATTATTGAAGAGGATCTTCGGCCAGGAACGTGGATTACCTCAGGCGGCAATGGGCATGGCTCATGCGGTACGTGTTTTCTCGACATTGTCGCCTAATGTCTTATTTCAGCGTTGGTGTAAGCAGCTCGGCTTGACCCTCGGAGGACCGACTGGTGGCTTTTTAAATGACTTGTATGTTACTCTGCGCTAGTCTACCGAACGAATGTTGATGGCGCTCAAGGTTTGGATGGCGCGCTGCATTTCTGTCCCAGATGCCGTTCTTTGTCTTGACGATGGTCCTACTCATGAATACACTGAACTATATCACACCGGTGAGTGACAGACTCCTATCTTGTTTATATGCGTGGATCTAGATGGCATGTTTGGCAGGGCCGGGGTCGGAACACCAAGGAAGTCCTATCCAGGATCGATTTCGGAGGCTGTGTCACGCTCTTCTTGATGGTCCGTGTGCTCGCCTCTACATCCTTCGGGTCTTCACTGCTCGTCTCATGCTACATAGATCGGCTCGTCGCTCACGTGGCTCAGCATGAGATTTAACGATGGTCTACCCGTGCGTCCGTCTATACACTTATTCTTCATCTCTGATGGTCTTTGATAGTGGACAGATTCCCGGGTCGTCTTCACCCTGTTCCTGTCTGTTATCTTTCTTACCCTCTTCCTCTTCGTCGAGGGACTTCTCGCACCAGAACCCATCCTTCCACTGCACCTCTTCTGTGAAAGAGTGCCTCTTTTGACAGGGCTGAGCAACCATTTCATGTCCATGTGCAATTTGTCGGTCATATATTTCCTTCCGATGTGGTTTCAGACAGTAGCCTTGGACAGTGCATCCATTGCGGGTATGTGTTAGCACCGTGTCTTGACGCCTTTGATTGATGACGTACGTAGGTCTGCACTTACTCCCGGAAAGTCTCACCATGGGATTCGGTTCGTTATTCGCAGGGTATCGCTTTCACTCGCTTTCACTCGCTTGCTCTCACCGGACGTCGTAGCTGGCTCATTCATCGTACGGGAAAGTATAAAACCATCGACCTCGTGTTCGGCGTCCTCCCGTTGTGCGGTGTCATCCCACTCGTTTACTTGCGTGAAGACTCTGGCTTCGTGCAAAAGTGGCTCAGCGTGGTGCCGATCGGATTCGGGAACGGAGTGGCGATTCAGACGATGTTGAGTATGTCGTTCTCTTTGCGTGCAGGTCGCTCGTTGATCGACCTCTTTCGACGTCGTCGCCTAGTCGCGCTGCAGGCACACTTGTCCGGTGGGTATGCAGTCTTCCAAATAAATGTGATGCACGCTGACGTGCGTACCTGGTTTAGAATCTGAGATGGCCTCAGGAACAGCATTTGGACAACTTTTCAGGTGGCTCGGTGAGTCACGTTCGCACGACCCACGATCTGACGCGACGTGCACGTAGGTCAAACATCTGGGGTAGCCGTCGCCTCCGCTGTGTTCCAGTCCCGGCTGGATGTCGAACTCCGTCGTCGTATACACGCGCCAGACGCTGACCAGGTGCGCTGTGCGCGTTTCGTTCCTCTGCGCCCTGTAACATATCATTGATCCCTGAAGATCATCGCTGATGTTCGACGCTCGTTGAGCCTAGTGAAGACCCTGCACGACCCGGTGCAGCGCCAAGCGCGCGACGCATACGCGGCAAGCCTGGAGGCGGTGTTTGTGGTCGCTACGATTGCGGCATTGGTCGCGTGCATCGTTCGGTGGCCGGTGCGTGCTTGGCTTGCTCGGCTACGGGGTGTTGACGTGTGGGTACATAGATTCCGGACAAGGTGATGTGCGCGGAGAGCGAGTCTGAGGGTGATGTGGAGGTAGAGGACGAGCAGGCGTAGAACGCGTTTCCTCTGGGGGATTCGGAGACCAGCGGTACATGGGTTTGGATCGGTGATATTTACTTCTAAAATAAAGAGGTGGACGTAGAATTGTTCTTCGACACGGAGTGCATGCATGCTCTTGTTCGTGCAAGGACCGCGATGCGATGTCATAGGTATGCTGTCTCGTCTTGGCGGGCGATCCAGTGACTCGAGCGCTGGCCGTAGTCACGCCACTGCCAAGAAGTAATAAGGGTCAGACAAGACGACAACGACGGCGACCAAGCATGGAGGAGCTCAGCCTGCCTTGGACAAGTTGCGGTATTGGTTCTCCCATACTCACTTGTTCGTCTTGCTCGCCACCTCGTCCTCTATCAACTCACCTTGCACCGGCAAGCGAAGACTACCAAGCGAAGCAGGGTGGACAGATCGGCAACCTAACCAGGGCTCTTCCTCACATGAGGCGACGTCTGCTTTTTCCTGGATATGCCAGGATAGGTGGTGCATGAGTCAAAAGGCGTGTGGCAAGCGAGCGACTCACACAAAGGTTTCCGTGTCACACTAGCCGACTCAGGCTATTCGGCGCGCCTGTCCAGGCTGTCTTCTCCATCCGCGCGGATGGATACGAGATGCACTGTGGCCCTCGAACGTCCAATCTTTCAAAGGCGGCGGCAAAGCCTGATGGGAGGAGCAGGCTTATACGAGGCTCAGGGGTACACCGCGTCCACGGTGCTTACAAATCACTCGGAACTCCCCGCTCCTCACTGACTGCTTGTAAATACCCCGTCACTATAGCTGTCTCACAGACAGGTTGGATAGTCCGTCGTTTGCGAGCACACTCGTCTCGACTCTCCTGCTACATTTTCCTTGCCAAGTTCCCAGATCCCACCATGTTGTCAAGCGCTGTATTCGTCGATGACACTGGTATCTCAAGCCAGAACGTAATTGTGGAATATGCCAACAACCTTGAGGTTAAACAAGCCAACCGGATTCTGGAAAGTGACTGGGTTGGAGGCGGAGAGTAGTAAATACGAGCTCGTGGAGGTGGCGAAAATGCCACGGGTGCCAGTGCCAATAAGACACCGAGACTTTCGATTGCACCGCCTAGTAGTGGATAATCTGAAAGAGGTGGCCACGCGCCGAGTTCCCCGTGACCCATCTATAATTGCCATGGAAGTGATCGCATGGTCCGAAGGCGTTGCAAATTTGAACACGGCAGACCTGGCAATGTATACATAGAGTCTAGTGACTCATTGTGAATGACAATCGAGGAGTTTGCCGAACACTTGGCTCCTGGGGTTAAAGCTTTAGTTCCACCGAAGTTCTCTCATTTAATTTTGACGACGCTATACTTCAATGATGCAAGACGACCGAGCTCCACTTCTCAGAAAGCCCAGTGCAAGCGCCGTCGGCCCACTCAAACCGCACGAGGTATCTGCCTCAATGCGCTATGGCATCCTTGCCGCATTGTGGCTCGGGGCGTTTCTCTCCGTAAGAGGCTTCTTGGCCATGCGTTCTCGCTATTGACGACCATCAGTGTATAAACCGTACGTGCTATCAGCATCGGGCACCCTCCATGAGCATTTCAATGACACTTCGAGAACACTTTCAGTGACGATGGTGGCTACCCGTACGGTGCTCGAAAGTGCTTGATGTGTTCGCTCTGACACATTCAATCGCAGTGCTCCCTGCCATCACGTCCGAATTTAAGGAATCCAATCAAGCCAGTTGGATCGGTACTTCGTATGTTCTGCGTTTCCTCCTTACGCACCATCTGCTTATCACTGACGCGTATCTCGTCAGCTACTTGCTCTCAACTTGCACGTTTACTCCATTTTATGGACGGCTTTCTACTATCCTTGGTCGACGCGCTGCTTGTCAAACCGCTCTCCTAGCGTTGGCGACCGGCACGCTTCTATGTGGGTTATCCACAGGTATGGTTTCTTTGACCGTCGCACGTTTCGTAGGTACCCAAGGCTTACATCATTCTCCGTCTCTCGGAGTTTCTCCATCTAAGCTGATATCTGGCTGGTATAGATAGCCGGCATGGGGGGCGGTGCTACTATTTTACTCGCTATGTAAGTTCTCTCCTTCGAGCTCTCGCATATTACACGTTATACGCACTTAGGATCGTCACGGCGGACTTGTACCGCATTCGAGTACGTATATCATCCATCACTCGTTATCTGTGTTCTTATCGAGGACAATTACCGCCCAGGAACGAGGATTACCTCAGGCATGCACCGGCGTCGCTCAATCTGTTAGTCTTATCTTGTATTTGTCATCCCGTGCTTTTGATCCTAGCTTCTGTGCATATTGGACTGGGTCTTGGCGGACCCGTTGGGGGTCTTTTAAGCGACTTGTGAGTTACTGTGTCATCGATCTGTTGGAGATGTTGATGTCCCGGAGGTTTGGATGGCGCATTGCATTTTTGTGCCAGCTGCCAGTTTTTGTCGTCGTGTTGGTCCTCCTGACAAATTCGCTTCACTATGTCACGCCAGTGAGTACACGGACACAGTGGTGTTTATGTTCGCTGAGATCTCAAAAACATGTTTGATAGGGCCAGGGTCAGAGCACCAAGGAAGTCTTGTCGAGAATCGATTTTGGGGGTTGCGTCACCCTTTTTATCACGGTCTGTCATCCTCCGTGTTTCTTGCAACTGTGTGACTCATTTTTACTAGATCGGATCGTCTCTCGTATGGCTCAGCAACAAATTTAATGATGATATACCCGTGTGTGCATCTCCTTGTTCTTCTTCCTTATGTGACGTTCTTTGCAGTGGACAGATTTCCGAGTCGTCGTTCCACTGCTCATTTCCATCGCTTTCCTTGCCGCCTTCATCGTCATTGAGAGTGTCTTTGCACCTGAGCCTGTTCTTCCGACGTCCCTCTTGCGCGATAAAGTACCTGTTTTGGTGGGCATGAGCTACTGTTCCGGAGCCATGTGTAATTTTTCGGTCATGTTTTTCCTTCCACTGTGGTTCCAGACAGTGCGCTTGGACAGTGCATCTATTGCGGGTACGTCGTGTCTTTACTATGGGTTTGCCGACGTGAAATAATAAAACACCTCGACATTGTCTGTTTACGTGGTGCGCAGGTCTACACTTACTCCCGAATAGCTTCTCCATGGGACTTGGTTCGCTGTTTGCAGGGTTCGTCACTCCTCACTTTCACTTCACTCGTTCACACCTGGTTTCATTGGGAACGTGTCAGCTGGTTCATGCACCGCACTGGAAAGTACAAAACCATGACTCTCATCTTCGGAATTTTCCCGTTGTGCGGTCTGATTGCTCTCATCTTCTTGACCGAAGACTCGGGGTTCGTGCACAAGTGGTTCAGCGTCGTGCCGATCGGCTTCGGGAATGGGGTGGTGTTTCAGACGATGCTGAGTACGTCCCGTCTTTCGCCGTGTGGCCCGTTACTCATGTGGTTCGATAGTCGCATTGCAGGCACATCTGACAGGTGCGCGTCGTCGTTTGAGTGGCGTACGGACTTAGAGGAGGTAACTGACGTTGTTTTTACAGAGTCTCAGATGGCGTTCGGAACGGCGTTCGGACACCTTTTCCGAGGACTTGGTGGGTCTCAGAATATGCGTTGCACGTCGTCGGCCTGACATAATCGCACGCAGGTCAAACGGCTGGCGTCGCGGTCTCTTCTGCCGTTTTCCAATCCCGCCTCGACGTTGAGCTTCGTCGGCGCATTCACACGCCCGACGCTGACAAGGTCCGTTTCGCTCGTTTCGCTCGAGAAGCTCATACTTATACCTCCCCTCGATTCTTCGATCTAGATGATAACCGACATCCGACGCTCGTTGAGCCTGGTGACGACCCTCCGCGGACCGCTCCAGCGCGCGACGCGTGACGCGTACGCCGCGAGTATCATGACGGTGTTCGTTGTGGCGGCGTGTGCGACGTTGTCATCGTACGTGTTTCGGCTGCCGGTGCGTCGACGATCGTTTTCTCGGCCCGTGCTCGGATTTGGGGTTAACGTGGGACCGTAGATTCCAGAGAAAGCGATGGGGAAGTGCGGGGAGTCTGCGTCGGGGCAAAGGGAGGGCAATGTTCAGGGGGACAGTGACGAGGAGGGGTGTGCAGCCCGGTGACGCTCGTCCAGTGCACGCTGAGTTTGGAGACCCGTGCGAGCGCGGCGTCGCCGTCGGTCGGTCGCACGCGGGCCGTGAACTGAGCTTGTAGCGAGTACATTTTATTTTAGACTAGACGATGATACGACACTCCTGCAGCCCGGATGGGGCCTTGAAGGTGCTATCGCGAGACAACCACTGCTCGTGCACGATCCAAAGCGTGTTGCCCCACTCCTGAAGTTGGGCATGCCTTCAGTTCTCAAGCAACGCAGTTTTTATCAAAAAAGTAAGTATGGTGAAATCAGTAACTCGAATCTCTTCAGTACTTCCGAACGAAGGCAGCGATCGAGTTCCTGGAGTGAAATTGGAACGGTTACGATGCACTTCGGAAACTCGCTGTCTTCAGTCGAATACCCGTATGATACCGTACCCGAGACCCACACGGGTAGCTGTGCTGTCGTCTAGTCCAACCTGAACCTCTGTATTGGATCTGAGCACTGGCTGAATGTCCGGTGGTTGTGATTGCAATCCGTTGAGCCTGTCAGCCACGTGAGCATATCTCCGAGATACAAACTTGGCAATCAGCTCTTTGGATGTCGCTGTCTACACTTGGCACTCTTCGGCCTGGGACGAAGCCTGAACCGTGAGGGCGGGCCTGCCAGTCAGGCTCGCGTGGACCAGACAACAGACCAGGGAGTGGTGCATGGGCGGTAGGAATTTGAGCGCCGCTTGTAAAAGTGTGCACATCCTCCTCAGTATCGCATTCTTAGTCTAGTGTCCTCATCTCATCCCACCACCAGGAGAGCACACAGGGCTGGTCCAGCATACTTGCATCTTACTGCTGCGACGCGGACAAATGGTCGCGCCATGCTCAAAACTCGTTACAAGGGTGGAGGAGACGGCATTGCCTTGGGTCACCTCTGGAACTGATATTTCGACACTGGAGCGCTGATTCATGCAGAAGTTCAATTGTAATTATAGGTACTATGTGTGTATGTATGCGCTGAAGCCTGCTCGCAACAGAAGCTTCACGGATCCTCAGTGCGCATATGCAACGTCTACGGGTTCGTCATTCCTGCGTCTCTTCGACTGCCGATACCTGTAGTCGTGGTTCGATTTGTTCACCGGAGAACCCCTCGCCCGCGAGGGGCCTGCGATCTTCGCGTCGTCGTCGTCTCCATCGTCATAGAATGCACCTCGCGTGGCTGATCCACGACTGGGGCGACGAGCAGAGGTCCTTCGAGTCCACTCAGCAGTGCGAGGAGGAGTCCGTGGTACAGACTTTAGGCGTTGTGCGTGCTTCCCCTTCGAGATGGCAGAGATCTGTGCCGGCAGCTGCTCCTTGTAAAACTCCTCTTCTGGATAAGTGAACAGCATGCGAGTGCGAACCCGCTCAGGAGGCCTGGGCGGACGCACGCGACCGTGCTTGTCGATTGTCGAGTCCGCCTGGAGGTAAAGAGGATCGGCGCGAGCGCTCTCTGCCAGCGCTGCGGAACGCAGAGCTCGAACGCTGACAACGCCGATGGAGGCGTCGAACTCACCCCTCTCTTCGTCCACTGGATTATAGGTGAACGGGAATTCGTTCCGCATCTTGCGGGCCGCGTAGATCGCCCAGCAAACGAAACCAAGAGCAGCTATGCTGCAAGCTGCCTTGGCCCTCAGATCTGGAGAAGATACTGCAGCGATGTCCACGACACACCTAGGATCGCGATGAAATCTCCGACGCAAACGCTGTTGTGGAGAGTGAACGGTTTGCAAACATGTGGGGTAACTGGCTCGGTAGCCTGAGAAAGGATAGAAGTAGTAGTAGCTGACATGTCCAAGGATGGGGCCTGTTCGAGATGCGAGGGAATCCGTGGTATTGGGAAATATATGGGTTTATTGAAGTATTTCTACTCAGCTTCCTCGGTGTCTGCGATTGTGTGGTGCGTTAGCGCTCGGGTTGACTGCAGGCGGACGGAAAGAGAGAGAGAAACAACTTAGGGGCTTTATCCAGACTTGTTGAGGGGCTCAGTCTCATCCGAATTGAGACTGAGACACGGGTCGACTGGGTGACGATTAGGACAACTTGAAGCTCCTATCGGTCATTACCATCCGAACGAGGTCTTCCATTCCGGCCACGCGCAAAACATCCGCTGGTGAGGCATGTGCGTGGTAGGAAGCAAGCTGGTCGGGCGGCAATGACTTCGCGACCTGCTCTACCGGCGGCACATGTCGGCACATGTAGTTACGGATCGTGTCGTGAACAGACTCATACAGAAAGAAGCACGCTCATCCTGACTTTATACTCAAACTCTATAGTCTCAGCAGGCGTGGTAGCATATAATCATTAGTCCATGTGGAATACGGAAAGACACAGTATATCGCTTCGCGAACTGCTCATCCTCGTTTCTTGCGCCGAACACCACGCCGAGACGGCTATGAACACATAGAGGCAGACTCGCGCCGGGTGCGGCGGGAGACGGGGGCTATGCGCAAAGCATGTCCAAATGATCTACTGCATCTTGAGGGGCCATCCATATGAGCGTGCCTGAGACTCCCTAGACGACATCACCCAACACTCCGTGTCGTCGTGGATCGTTCATTATTGACCCAAAGGAGATAGGTACTGGTCATCCGTCTCCTTTTGGGACAAGAATGGCACGTCACGGTCATAATGGACTCGCGAGGGGCATCCAGATGTGCGGTCAGAAAGCGAACAGCGCACGTCAGAGATGTGCTAGGATGAGCCATTCGGGCAAACTGCAATCCTTTATTCTTCAGTCGCACGCTGCAGATTGCAGCTCTGCGTCTTGGTGGGTCTGCGAGATTGCGATGGAAGTGCAGGATGGTGCCATCTGCGAATCGAGTTGACAGAGTGCCTCGCATGATGCCCTCCAAATCGGGGGTGTGAAAATTGGATCTGACATAGCACTGGATATATACGCACCCAGGCATCGAGGTTAAGTATCTGCCCGAAGCAGGAGTTGGCTCCGAACTTTGGGCGTCGTTGATGGGAGCTGGTTTGACTTCGATTCGGACTCAGACGCGGGGGTTGCCGAGTCCGCGACACCGGCCTTTCGATTCAGCTGGACAAGATTTGCATCGGACAACTGCTCAGTTGCTGTGCACTGCCGTACATATGTACTCGGAAAGTGAACCTGAGTGTAAGCCTGGACCACTGGTGCTCAAAGGGCGCTCTTTAATGTAGGATGTGTGTGCCATCATGTCTTCGGTTCAAATTTTAGCAGCGCACTTCGGCACCTAAGTTCGCCGGCGCTGCGACTTTATCTTGGAAACATTTTGCTGCGTGTGCCGGGCACGCAGGATCGAGACTCCGGCTCAGTCTTGGCGCCGAGTAGCCGTGTGCAGAGCTGTGCGTCGAAGCCCCAAGACACTCGGTACGTTCAAGGTGAGCTGCTTTTTCGTGCCCTCAGATCCAATCCAATCCATGGATCATCAGGATATGCGTCACCCACCATGGTTGCCAGTACTTGAGTTTGCAGTACTTAAGTAGACTGGAATGCGCCATAAGCGGACCGTTGCGTAATATGGGACGAACAGTTGAACTTGTTTGAACGTACTTACGAAATCTGACTAATTTCTGCCAAGGATGAGGAGCCTAAAAGCTTTAAAAGATCCCCAAGAGCTGACACCAAGTCTGCAGACTCCTCGCCTATACCAGACCACCAGATCCTTCCAATCATGTTCGCTCGTCTCACCTCTCTTCTCGTCGCTCTCGTCGTCGTGACTAACGTTCTCGCTGATGACTGCAAGCACGCATGCTGCCAGGAGGCTAGTAATGTGAGTCGTGGCGTCACATCTGCCGTCAGGCTGCGTTGACAGACGTGTAACCAGTACCCGAGGGGCTACGCAGGAACCAACTGCGTCCTCGTCGAAGAATCAACCGACGATTGGAGGTGCTCGTACTTCGACCTCCCATGCTGCCATGATTTCGTGAGTAGTGCACCGATGAATCGAATAGGTTTGTCTGACAGTCAATGCGTGCAGGACCCTGCGACCGGCGTCGCGTCCGTTTGCAGTCAACCCACGTCCATTTCCAACTGAGTCGTGTCACTGGGATTTGAAAAAGCTGTGGGGCGTAGGCTTCTAGGACGCTTGAAGTTTAGTCTTGGACTACATTTGATTTGATTCAATCGTGGACTTTATTGAAAACTATTGTTTTATTTTGTTGTCACGGACGCGCAAGCAAGTGGAGATTGACACCCCCGGCGCAAAAGCAGCGTGCATCATAAAAAATCATAGTCCAGCCCTGTACGGCACATAACTGCTCTGTTTGCTGTATGGATACGGTCTTCTTGTCGAACCTCTGGACAGACCTTTGGATGGAAATGAGCCTATATAGACCATCGGGTGCTGCGGTGCGTTTCAATGGTATCGGAAATTTGGACTTAGATCGCATACGAGTGACCGTCGACAAAGAGATGATTACTCAGATCAACTTCAACTCATGAACAAATCCACGGTCTTGGCTTTGTGCTGGTCAGATCATCTCTGAGCGTGATAACTCAGTAACTCAAGTAACTCAACCGCTCAGGTAACAGAGATACTTTTCATGCCCAAGAATGCCAACTCACAGGTGCTGTCAGTCACCTATACAGGCGAACACATTCTGGCAAGGAGGTGAGGAAACAGGCGTGCCGGCGCAAGTGGGTGTTGTAAAATAGAACTGACACATGCGTTGTCGTCAACGTGAGGTGCGTCAGCAGAAAGTCTCGAAGGAACGATGTCCGTGCTTTCATGTGTAGTCCCCGGATGCTGGGCCCTCTGATGGCCCTGTCACTCAGTGATCTGAAAATGTAGGGTCCGTCTTACGGTGTCCCAGCCTGCATAGAAACATCGGGTCAACAAGTTGAGGGCCCAACAAACGAGCCAATGACAATACGTGAGACGCATCGGGGTTGTTGTCGTCAGACTCGGAATAATTCAAGGTGGAAACGTAGATCAAACACGTTACAAAAGTGCTGTGGGGGGCCATTCAGCCTCAGTCACTCGGCCAGCCGAGTGCAATTCGCCGCAAATGCTGCCAATCGTTGCGTGACAAATAACACGGGTCGAGTGCCACCCTTTGGTCGCATTGGGCTGGCTTCCACCGTCTATAAAAGGCCCCAAATATTCGACAGCAGTCTACCCAGTCCTCGCCTCTACAAACCGCCAGACCAACATATCCTTTCAATCATGTCTGCTCGTCTCACCTCTTTGCTTGTCGCTCTCGTCGTCGCGACTAGCGTTCTGGCAACCAATGACTGCAAGCACGCATGCTGCCAGAATGCTGATCTTGTGAGTTGTATCGCCATCTACCATCGAGCTGCGTTGACACATGTGCACTGATAGATCGCAAAAACAAAATGGAATGGAATAGACTGCGTCCTCGTTAAGAACTCGAGTGAGAATGCCAGGTGTGAGCTCTACGACTTCGCCTGCTGCGATAGTTTCGTGAGTGGCGAACTGATCTACTCGAACACGGTTGGCTGACGACAGGTAAAGGACAATACGAAGCACGTCGCGTCTGCTTGCGGTGCACCCAAGGCCATTCCTACCTAATGGAGTGCTGTTGTAGGGGTATGGCCCGTGGAGCGCGGGGATGTCTAGTTCAGCCCGTTGTGAAACCAGAAATCGAGCTTTTGTCTTGCAATCCTGGATATCGACTTTTAGTGATGAACTTACATTATAATCTATGAAGCAATTAGGCATTTCCGTTGGACAAGGAGGCTGAGACTCGAACAGTGCGCAAGTCATAATATAAATGAAATAATCATGATCGAACTAGCCGGCCATCACGACTCGAGATAATTTTTGTTGCTAGTACACTGGAGAAAAACTTGTTGACATACTTGAGTTTGCCGAACTTGAATGTGCACGATACATCAAAGGGTAAATAGAGGCCGCTTTCGGAAACATGATTTCGTAGTCGAGTGAACGGTGTAGCACTCTTGTAGCCTCGAGTCAGTCACAGCGTAGATGGAACGACTCACCTACCGTGACACCGTTGTTTAGTCGGAGACGTATATTCCAAGTCCGCCAAGTCGGGTTAAGTGCTGGCCCGGAAGTTCTACAATGAACTTCAAAGTATATATACGCAGTCTTCCCGGAGTCGCCTTCGACGTGGAAGGCTGATCGTGGGTGGCTCGACATCAGTTCTAACCAACTTGCGCCCGAAGCGGCGCTTCACACGATGCTCGCATTCGAAGCTCGGTTCGGTTCGCTATCAGTGTGGAGTATGTGAGTGCCGATTCGTCGTCTCGAACTTTTTAGTATACTGATTACTACACGACGCCCATTCGAATGCTCGCAATCTGGAACTGTCACTGCGTGGCGCATCATTTGAATGTAATCCTCTGCTAATTTTTAAGAAACCCTCCGCCTTCTCGGGGGCAACTTACGTTCCTATAGGTTCGTGTCTTCGTGTAAACGGATATATCTGCACAGCGCTGTAAATCCTGACGAGTGTACCCCAATCATCTCGCGAGCATCTTGATCGCTACAGTCAT
>JBBPLT010000727.1:0-14136 GCA_038089955.1 Strobilomyces dryophilus | reverse complement strand
GGAACGAGTGACAACAGTCTAGGGTCGGAGATAGAGGCGCTGCCTCCATCTAATCAAGGAGATAGCTGTGGCACTGCCACAGATAAGATAGTGAAGTGGCACAGCCACCGATAAGAGATAAGATAAGGTGGGGCACAGCCGCACTGTGATAAGATAAGATAAGAATGTGCAGCATTCTTGAGGAAAAAGATCAAGACCCGTGCTTGACCAAGGACTTGATAAGCTGATCTTGCAGCCAGATCTTGTCCAATAAGGGCGATCTACGCTCTGATAAGCTCGCAGAGCTTGATGTTACGACCCGAGCGTAACAATTCCCTAGTAGCAGCGGCTAGGACTAGGGTTAATGGTTCAATAGCGTCAGCTAGATCAAACGGTCTCATGCATATGGAAATGTGTGGAAGGGGAACTAGGTTACTAGGCTTGGTAGGCATAGAACTAGCTAGAGAATATGGGAGAAAGTACCTAACTTATATACTGGGAGATGGCAAGGGGTGGGAGCTTTCAGGGTTGAGGGTCCTACTAGATGTGGTGCAGGTGTCCATGACCAAAAGGAGACAAAAGGATCAAAGGAAGTAGATCATGGGAAATGGAACAGCATATCTGGAACCCCATGTGGAAGTGATGGAAATGGAGATCAGTAGAAGCACAAAAGAAGAGAAGAGTCTGGGATGGTGGGCTGCGGTTGCTGCACGTAGGAGAATACAGGATTTCTAGGCATCCCTTCAGGGTATCTTGGGTAATCTGCATACCAGGCATGGGGGAGTGGCTATATCTGGGCTAGAGGCCTCCATGGGATCATCAGGAACAAAAGTGGGAGAGTTGGGAACAGGAGGGAAAGAAATGATGGGGCCGTCCTCTCGTGTAACTATAACAGGATTGAGAAAGCCAGTCAGTTCCATGCCCAAAAAACCAGACTCGAATGGTATAGAAAGGGAAGGACCATAGGACATCTTCTCCACAACACCCACCAAGACCCAAATGCCATGGACGTAGACAGCATTCACCTCTCCCCCGTCAAAAGGGCCTGGCATATCTGCGATAACCTCTGTTTCATTTGCCACAAAAAGGGATGTTTCACCTGAAACCATTCTCACCCTGGCCAGCCAAAAAGAGGATGACAAGGGAAGACTCCTCTGAGGAACTCCCAGGTCGCTTTTAATACAGTAAAAAGGACTAAACAGACCAAGGTCAAAAAATATGTTGCCTCCATGGGAAAAAAGAAATGGATTACCCAACAAGACATCCTCAAAGTCCTTAAAGCCTGCTATGAGGATGATGAAGGGCCTTACACTGAAGAAGAAGAAGTGCCTGATGAAGAAATTGTGGAAGTACAAGCCACCAAGACTGCCATGGAAGAGGGTTTTTAAAAGGGGGACATGAGTTGATGTCATCTCCTCCTACTGCTACAATTGCTCCTGTACTAGTATCCAACAATAAAGCTGTGTCAATGAGAATTCCCATCTCCTTCTATGCCTTTCCTGGAGCACAAATTGTCGACACCAATGCCTTGGTAGACTGTGGAGCCTCTGGTAACCTGATCGATTGAGCCCTCATGAACAAATACCACTTAAAAAAGGAACAACTTCAAAAACCAGTCATTGCCCAGAACGTGGACAGAACCATCAACAAGGGAGGAATAACCCACTACAAAGTCTGTATCACCATCCGAATAGGAAACATCAATAAGGAACGTGACTTGACAGTCTTAGATCGTGGAAAAGAAAACATGATTCTAGGACTTCCCTGGCTACGACAAAGTAATCCATCCATTGACTGGGCAAAGGAAATAGTAACTCTCCCAGACAAACTCTACTCCCAACAATATGATCACCCCAATGCCCTCAAATAGAGATACCTCCTCCACTTCTTGGAAGCCTTCCCAGACTCCAAACTCAAACGATGTTGGACGAAATGACTATGTCTTACCCCATCCAAGCAGACATGCCTTCAAGCAAGAAAGACCATCATTTCCATAGAAATTGCCATGACAGTGAATAAAAACAACATTTCCCTGCCTGACCATTACAAGGACTTCTCCAAAGTATTCAGTGAGCCAAAAGCCAGAGAACTCCCTCCACATCGACCCTTTGACCATATCATCAACCTAGAAAAAGACTTTGTTCCCAAGGTCACTAAGGTTTATCCGTTAAACCCAAAAGAAAGGAATATTTGTAAGGAGTTCATTAACGAACACCTGAAAAGTGGGGAAATAGTCCCATCCAAATCCCCTCAGGCCTCTCCATTCTTCTTCATCTCAAAAAAAGATAGAGGACTATGACCTTGTCAGGATTGCCAATATCTAAACTCTCACACAACCAAAAATGCCTATCCGCTCCCCCTCATCTCTGAACTCATAGATAAACTGAAAGATTCAAAACTCTTCACCAAGTTCGACGTATGATGGGATTATAACAACATATGCATCAAACCCTCGGATCAGTGGAAAGCTGCCTTCATCACCCCTGATGGACTTTATAAACCCACCGTCATGTTCTTCGGAATGTGCAACTTCCTGTCAACCTTCCAAGCATTCATGAACTATATCTTCAAAGACTATATTGCTGAAGGCTGGCTCATCATCTACATGGACGACCTCCTGGTTCATTCTGTGGACGACTTAACTCTACACTGGGAATGGGTACAAAAAGTCCTCAAACGACTGGAAGAGCACAGGTTATTTCTTAAACTCTCAAAGTGTCAATTTGAACAGTGCAAGGTGGACTTCCTTGGGATGATCGTGTCTGCTGATACCATCTCCATGGATCCCATAAAATTGAAGGCAATCAAGGAATGGAAAACCCCCACCTCTGTCAAGCAAGTCCATTCTTTCATTGGCTTTTGCAATTTCTACTGACGATTCATTCCTAACTTCTTCCACATCGCCTGCCCCCTTTATTGTTATGCTGATTGCATAGTAACCTAGCAGCGCTCACTCAAAGTAGAGCGTAGTCTTATAGACGAAGCCTAAGTGCATTCTGCGGACTTGGGCGAAGAGTCATTCTCCCTAATGACCTTTTGGAGGAAGGCTAGGGTCAAGGGTTTGATAGTGTCAGCTAGATCGAACAGTCTCACGCATATAGAGTGCATGGAGGATGGACTAGATTACTACACGGGTTATGTGTAGAACTAGCTAGGGAACATGGAAGAAAATACCCGATTTATATACTGGTAGGGCAAGGGGTGGGAACCTTCAGGGTTGAGGGTTCTACTAGATGGGGTGCAGGTGTCCATGGCCAAAAGGAGACAAAAGGATTAGGATCAAAGGAAGTGGATCATGGGAAATGGAATGGCGTGTCTGGAATTCCATGAGGAGGCAATGGAAACGGAATCCGGTAGAAGTACAGAAATAGAAGAGTCCAGCACAGTCTTGCTGCGGTTTGCTGTGCATTGGAGGGCCAAGGGTTCCTAGGCATCCTTCCTGGGTATCTTGGGTAGCCTACACACCAGGCGTGGCGGGGTGGGTGTAGAGGAGTTAGAGGTCTCCATGGGGTCATCGTCTAGGACAGAGGTATTGGGAACAAGAGTTGGGGAGTTGGGGACAGGAGGAAAAGAAAGGATGGAGCTGCCCTCTCGTGTGACTATAACATTACCCTCGTAGATTTGCTCTACTGAAGCAAACTCAGACCTATCCGGGGTGGGTTTGGGAATGGGAGAAATGAAGGTGAAGGGGTATGCCATTGATTTTGTAACGGTGTAAAACACTAAGCGGGTGTGGAATAACACCCGGGAATGTATGTAAGGGGTCTTGGGAGCGATAGGCTCGACCCAATAGGGGGCCCGACTCGTTTGCTGAAGTCCTGGAGGCCAAGGAATGGACCGGTGCTTGGTCCGAAGGTGCGGGAAACCGGAGTTTGAAAGTCCGAAGGTGCGGACTATGCTGGAGAGGTCGTGTAGGCATCAAGGGTGAAGGGAGAGGTGTTCTCGGGCTGTCTCAGAGGTCCCAAAAGCGGTGGTAGAAATGGTAGGAAAAGGGTACTAAGGGGAGAAGGGGAGATGGGGAGATACATGTGTAAATACACTAAAGACCTTAAGTAGATGTTTGACATGCTGTCAGCTACATAGGGGACATTGACTGGACTGTGGGAAAAAGCATCGGCCCCATCGGACTATTAGACCAAGAGTGTCGGTCTTCTAGAGGTTAGACCGAAGGTAGTCCGGACTGTGGGAAAAAGTGTCAGTTTGTTGGACTGTTGGCCCGAGGTGTTGGACATGGGCCGAGAATGATTGGACCGCAGGAAAAAGCATCGGTCCATTGGTTCCTATGTCATGGGAAGCTCAGGGCTGGTCTAGTGGTCGTCAGGCAAGGCCTGGAAGGTGGGGAAATGGATGGATATCACTGTAGAGTGCTCTGGAGCTCTACAACGGGCAACGAGGGAAGGAGTGGCCAGGAGCATTGTGGCAGCAGTGCGGACAAAAATAGCAGGGGCACCAAGTCATGGTGTGGTCGGTGCCGTGGCAGATTTGGCAGGAGAAGGGGTGTTGAGGGACATGGCGAGTGAATGCGAAGGAAGACATGGTGGGTTATTCTTGTTTTGTGAAAACATCCTCAGTGTATTCAGTCCCTTTTTATGTGTTTTGGAAATCTTGAGGGTGATGTTTTTGGTAGTCACGGAGTTCCACTGCGGCATGGTGAAGATTGCCTGCAGGCTCCCATATGTTTTCTGCTGTGGAGTAGCCCTTCCACGAGACTAGGTATTGTCTCCGGTTGCAAGGTCTGTGGTGTGCCAAGATGGTTTCTATTTCATATTCTTCATTCTCGTCGATGAGGTCAGGTGGAGGGTTATGGAAGTTGGGACTGTGTTCGTTTGTTTCCTGGAAGGGGGAGAGAAGGGAAGCATGGAAGATGTCGTGAATCTTCCATCTGGCAGGAAGTTGGAGACGAAATGCTACCGGGGAAAGGACTTGAGAGATTTCAAATGGTCCTTCCCATTGTGGTGCCAGTTTTCAAGAGGCATAATTGATTCGCAAGTTCCGGTTGTCAAGCCAGACCTTGTCGCCTACTTTCCATTTAGGGAGTTGTGGAAAGATTCGTTCCTTCATGATCTGTTGTGACCACTCATGAGCTGCAATTGCTTCTGTGCGTGCTGTGGAGAGAAGTTCCGGCCGGGTTTCTAAGGCTAGGAGGAAGATTTTGCTGAGAGGTGGGTATGCTCGGGGTTCGTACCCAAGGATCAGGGAGAATGGTATTTTCTGGGTGGAAGAATGGATGGAAGAGTTGTGGTGGAATTCTGCCATTGGAAGAAGTGATGCCCAGCATTCCGGATGTCCTTCACAAAAGATCCGGAGATAAGTTTCTAGTTCCTGGTTGGCCTGTTCTGTTTCTCCATCCATCTGTGGATGATAAGCGGAGGAGAGGGCTACATTGTATTGCAGGAGTCGGGCAAGTTCCCTAGCAAATGCTGAGGCGAATTGTGGACCGCGATCAGAGATGAGGCGGTTGTGTAAACCGAATCGAGGGAAGATTTTGTTGAAAAAGAGTGCCACGAGGCTGGCTGCGTCAAGTGTTTTGTGACAAGGGGTGAAAATTACCCCCTTCGAAAGCCCATGGTCTACCATGACCACAGTTGAATCAAAGCCAGCGGAAGGCGGGAGCCCTGTGATGAGGTCAACAGAGAGTTGTTGGAAGGGGTGGGTGGCAGTGGTAGGGAGAGGGGAAAGCGGTGGGACCGTTGGATGAGTGTTAACCTTATTTTTCTGGCAGACAGCACAGCCATTAACAAAGCGGCAAATAAACATTCCCATACCAGGCCACCAATAGTCTCGTTGAAGCAGTTGGAGGGTGTGGAAAATACTGCCATGGCCACCTGTGGCCGATTCATGGACCGATTTGACTAGGTTGTTGTGTGGGTCCGGGGGAATATAGAGACAACCCTTATAGTAAAGGTTGGTTTCATCGAAAAACCAGTCCTCCTTGCGGGTGCGTGGGAGAGGGAGGAAGCCTGAGGCCAAGGTGCCGACCAGGTCCTGAGTGGTGGGGTCGGTCTTAGTGTTTTCCTTAATGCGTTCAACGATGCAGGTGTCGAGAGTGCGAACAAATAGTTGGTCGGGAAGGAGAGTGACATCAGCATTGTTGTTGGAGGTGTCTGTATCATCCTTCCTGGAGAGGGCATCAGCTGGGGCCATTTTCGATCCAGGGACATGGACAAAGAGGAGGTCGAAGTCTTGAAGAAACATCATCCATCGCGCCTGTTGGCAAGAGAGCTTGTGAGGGGTGTGGAAGTAGGTGAGGTTTTTGTGATCCATAAAGATGGTGACTACGTGCCCAGTTCCTTTGAGGTAGTGAGACCAAGCCTCAAGTGCCTTGATGACTGCTAGAAGCTCCCTGTCATAGATGTTGTAATTGCGCTCGGCTGGAGCGAAGGTTGCAGAGAAGTACATGCAAGGATGAAGGTAACCATTGGTATCTGCCTGAAGGAGAATGCCGCTGGCTGCTGTGAGAGAAGCGTCCATCATGATGAAGAATGGCTTTGTGATATCTGGCATTTTTAGTACAAGTCGGGAAAGAAAAGCTTTCTGGAGAGTGCAGAAAGCTGTCTCACATTCTGTGGTCCATTCCCACATTTTCCCTTTGTGGGTGAGGTTATTGAGTGGGTTGACCATCACTGAGAAGTCTGGGATAAAGCGGCAATAGAAGTTGCAGAAACCAAGGAAGGATCATATTGCTTTGACCGAAGTCAGGGTTTTCCATTCCTTGATGGCCGAGAGCTTTACTGGGTCCATCAAGATTTTGTTGGCGGAAATGACCATGCCCAGGAATTCTACTTTCCGTTGCTCGAATTGGCATTTCGAGAGCTTGAGGAAGAGACCATGTTCCTGGAAATGTTTGAGGACCTTGCGAACGAGTTTCCGGTGTCGTTCGAGGTTGTTGTTGTTACGTGGGTGCGTAGAACTTAGCAGCGTTCCATCACAAGTGGAACAAAGACTTTACAGAGGTCTCGCTTCGTCAGCCCTAAGGACAAGTGGTGGCTAAGAACTAGGTGTGGATTGCATAGAACTAGCTTAAGGCTACTAGTACAGGTTGTCGGGTATTTATACGTTTAGGATGGAGGTGGGAACTACGAGGGCCAAAAGGAGAGATACCCTAGAGGAGAAAGCGGACGTCCATGTGGAGGAGTCAGACTACTGCGGATCGAGTCAAGGGAAGAAGGGGAACGGAATGCGGAAGGGCGATGGGTTCCGGGTGAAGAGGTGCAGAAACGGAACTCGGGTAGTAGTACAGAATAACGAGGAGACTGCGGAAGGTGAGACAGAAGAAATAAACTGGCAGCATATACCAAGGACGTCTAAAGGGGCCAATTGTCAAGGAATCGTGCGAACTCTTGACAGAAGAAGGCTTGCTCTTCGGGAGAGATCGTAACATTACCCTTTTCGTAGAATTAAGTTACTGACTCAATCACTTCCTGCCTCGGAGTGGGGGCGAGGTGTGGCGTTGCTTGGGCAGGTGGTGGGACAGTGACCCAGGGCACGTATACCACAGGAGGGGCAGACATGTTCTGGGCAAGAGGAGTGAAGATGTCCTGGAGCGGTCCTGCGACAGATGGCACAATGGAAGCGGGGGCAGTCGGGATGAACATGGTCCCTCGAATGACAGATGTAGCATCGTCATCGACGGGGACCCAAGGAAGGGGGTGGCGGAGTTGCCCCGGGACGCCCGTGGAGTGAATCGGTAGAAGGGGAGGAGGATGGACGTCGCGGGAGAGGACGAGGTTGCACGGAGGAAATGAGGTGGATGGATCCTCGGAGGCATCCTTCAGAAGTTCTGGCCAATGCGGAGAGGAAATGAAGGAGAGATCGGTGGGATGTGGTCAGGGTGGAATCGGGATAGGTGCCAGGGACGTTGAGAGGGACTTCATCTCCTTCTTGAGGGGGCGGCGTTTCAGTTCGGGGGTGAGTAGATGAACTAGTTTCTGTAGGCGTGGCCAGGGGAGAGGTGTGGGCGTCGGAGGAGTGGGAGGATGGAGGTCCGGAATTTGTTGATTCGGGAAGGGGGTGTTGGGACGGCGTGGATGTTTCTCCATGGAGGGTGGAATAATAGAGGGTACGGATTCCAGGGGAGATGTCTTCAATGAGCGGGGTAAGAATGGGGGCCAGCGAGGAGTAGGGAAGGAGTCCGAGCAGGTTGCGGAACCCCGCTTCTTCGAGGGCGTTGAGGATGAACCCTCGGAGTTCATGGAGGGGGTCATCCACGTAGGGGGAACCTTCAGCATGGTGGTGAAGACAGAGGCGGACGGTCGTGTAGGCGTGATAGGTGCAGATGAGTAAGGCGAAAAGCGGACGGTCGATGAAGGCTGGGAGTTGTTCGATGGCAAAGAGAAGGGTGGGTGACTCGAGAACGGAGGCATAAAGGAGTCAGATGGTAATAAGTGGCAAGGCGACGAGGGGAAGTCTGGTAGGAATGGACATTTTTATTTATGCAAGAGGAGGGACAGAGGATTGTCGGCAGGAAGGGGAGGGTTTTTATAGGGAGAGTCCTATCCATCTTAATTTCCCCATCCGCCCCATCCAGTTTCATCCCCATTATTATCCCAACCCGAGTTATTGCTATTGTAAGGGTCATAGTATCGCCAGTCGTGGTTGGACATGTCTGTCGGGGCGACGAACCCAAACTGGAACCTGAATCCGCCGTAACGGAACAGGAACAGATGGGGGTGGTCCACCAGCCAGAACTTCCGTAAAGTGATAAGAAAAAGGACGAGCATGAGGCAGGCAAGTTCGGGAGAGGAAAGGTCGATGGAGAAGGATGCCATCGTGTTAGCTGCAGAAAGTGGGGAAGTCACGCGGATGCCTCCTTTTGTAGTCCTGGAGTTCCGCAGCGGCGTGCCGTAGGTTCCCTTCCGGTTCCCACGTATTTTCGGAGGCAGCATAGCCTTTCCAAGAGATAAGGTATTGTTGATGATTCCTAGGTCCGCGATGAGCCAATATCGCCTCAATTTCGTATTCCTCTTCTCCAGAGATAAGATCAGGGGGTGGATTGAGGAAGTTGGGGCCGTGTTCTGCGGTTTCTCTAAACGGGGATAGAAGAGAAGCATGGAAGACATCATGAATCTTCCATCCGTTTTAGCCGGAAAGCCACGGGGGATAGTACCTGAACAATTTCAAATGGCCCTTCTCTTCATGGGGCTAATTTCCGCGAGGCATAATTGATACGCAGATTTCGATTTTCCAGCCACACCTTATCTCCGACTTTCCATCGCGGAAGATGCGGAAAGATCCGTTCCCTCATTATTTGTTGGGATCGTTTATGGGCGGCCAACGCCTCAGACCTGGCGGAGTCCAGTTCCGAAAGGCGGGTTTCTAGGGCAGGGAGAAATGTTTTTCCTAAAGGGGGATAAGCCCGCGGTTCATATCCGAGGATCAAAGAGAATGGTGTTTTCATGGTGGAAGAGTGGACAGAGGAATTGTGATGGAATTCTGCCATGGGAAGCAAGGAAGACCAGCGGTCCGGGTGACCCTCACAAAAGATCCAAAGGTAGGTTTCCAATTCCTGATTAGTGCACTCGGTTTCGCCATCAGTTTGCGGATGGTAAGCGGAGGAGAGGGCAACATCATAGTGTAGGAGGCGGGCAAGTTCCCTAGCGAAGGCGGAGGCGAATTGAGGGCCACGATCGGAGATGAGGCGGTCGTGGAGACCGGTCTGGGGGAAGATTCGTTGAAAGAAAAGGTCGGCTAATCCCGCTGCATCAAGGTTTTTGTGACAAGGTGTGAAAATTACCCCCTTTGTAAGACCGTGGTTGACCACAACCATGACAGAGTCGAAGCCACCGGAAGGGGGGAGACCAGTAATAAGGTCGACAGAGATTTGTTGGAAAGGGCGAGTGGCGGAGGAATCAAGTGGAGAAAGAGGGGGAATAGTGGGATGAGTGTTGACCTTGTTGGCTTGGCAGGTGGAACATCCTGCAACAAAGCGTCGGACAAAGGTGGAGAGGCCCAGCCACCAAAAGTCTTTCTGGAGGAGGTGGAGCATGCGAAAAATACCTCCATGACCACTGGCGGGGGATTCGTGAAGGGAACGAACGCGATCCTGGCGTGGTTCAGGGGGAACGTAGAGGCGGCCCTTGAAGTAAAGGTTGGTGCCGTCGAAGTACCAGTCATGGAGAGCGGAATGGGGGAGGGGAAGGAAGCCAGATTCGAGTTCCTTGACGAGGCGCTGGGCAATGGGGTCTAAGGTAGTATTCTCGGCGATCCGTCATTGCACGCAGAGGTCCAGGGCGTGGGCAAAGAGGAAGTCGGGGAGGAGAGTGACCTCAGCATTGTTGTCCGAGGTATCAACAGCATCTTTTCGGGAAAGAGCGTCAGCGGGGGCCAGGCGAGATCCGGGGACGTGGACAAAGAGGAGATCAAAGTCTTCCAAGAACATTGCCCAATGGGCCTGCCAACGATTTAACTTGTGGGCCTGTTTAAAATACGTTAGGTTTTTATGGTCGGTGAAGACCGTGGTGCAGTGGGGGGTTCCTTGGAGGTAATGTCGCCAAAGTTCCAGGGCCTTGATGACAGCAAGTAATTCCCGGTCATAAATATCATAATTGCGTTCCGTGGGGCTAAAGGTTTCGGAAAAGTAAGTGCAAGGGTGGAGATCGCCATTGTCATCGGCCTGCATGAGAACACCTCCAGCAGCTGTGAGGGAAGCGTCGGTCATGAGTGAGAAGGGGCGAGAAATGTCTGGCATGGCAAGGACTGGTTGGGAAAGAAATGCTTGTTGAAGGGTGCGAAAGGCAGTTTCGCAGTCGGGGGTCCACGCCCAGACTTTCCCTTTGTGTGTGAGGGCATGCAGAGGTCGCGCAATGTGAGAGAAGTTGGGAATGAACCGTCAATAGAAGTTGCAGAAGCCGATGAAGGATCAGACCTGCTTGACGGAGGTCGGGACTTTCCAGTCTTTGATCGCTGTTAGTTTAACCGGGTCCATGGAGATCGTGTCAGCAGAGACAATCATGCCAAGGAAATCCATGCTTCATTGTTCGAATTGACATTTGGAAAGTTTCAAGAAAAGCCCATGCTCTTGTAGGCGTTGAAGGACTTTACAAACGCATTCCTGGTGAAGGGAAAGATCATCTGCAGAGTGTATAAGGAGGTCGTCCATGTAAATGATGAGCCATCCTTCGGCGATGTAGTCTTTGAAGATGTAGTTCATAAATGCCTGGAAGGTGGAGGGGGAGTTGCACATGCCGAAGAACATGACTGTTGGTTCGTAAAGGCTGTCCGGGGTGATAAAGGCAGCTTTCCATTGGTCAGAAGGTTTGATACGAACATTGTTGTATCCCCATCGCACGTTGAATTTGGTGAACAATTTCGATCCTTTTAGTTTGTCGACCAACTCCGAGATTAGTGGAAGGGGGTAGGCGTTTTTGACGGTATGGGAGTTTAGGTATCGGTAGTCCTGGCAGGGGCGAAGTCCCCCATCATTTTTTGGTACGAAGAAAAACGGAGAGGCTTGTGGGGATTTGGAAGGGACTATCTTTCCGCTTTTGAGGTGTTCATCTACGAAAGCCCTACAGGCTTCGCGCTCTTTAGGGTTTAGGGGATATATTTTGGCTACCTTGGGGATAAAATCCTTTCCCAGGTCTATGGCGTGATTGAACGATCGGTGAGGGGGGAGTTGTCCCGGTTTCGGTTCCTCAAATACGCCAGTGAAGTCCTTGTAATGGGATGGGAGAGAAATATCTTCTTTAGGTTTAGTCATGGCGATTTCAGTGGAAATAGTGGTTTTTCTAGCGAGTAGGTCGTGTTGTTTCGCTGGAGTGAGGTGAAGGCATCATAACCAGCATTGTTCGATTCAGGAATTGGGGGATACCTCAAGGAAGTGAAGGAGGTATCGTTGGGAAACAGCATCAGGATGATCATGTCGCTGAGTGTATGGTTGGTCAGGGAGGGTGACTGTTCCGGTTGTCCAGTCGATGGATGGATTTCTTTCTCATAGCCATGGGAGACCTAGAATCATATTTTCTTTCCCGCAGTTTATCACGGTGAAATCCCTTTCTTCTTTGGCGTTTCCGATTCGCAGGGTGATCTGGACCTTGTGACATGCCATTCCTCCTTTGTTGACAGTCCCATCTACATTTTGTGCTACTAAGGGTTGGGGAAGTCGTTCCTTTTTGAGGTGGTGTTTTTCTACGAGAGCTCGGTCTATGAGGTTTCCAGAAGCCCCGCAATCAACGAGTGCATTGGTGTTGACAATTTTTGCTCCTGGGAAGGCATAAAAGGATATGGGGATTCTTATTGATGTTGCCTTGCTATTTGATATGAATACAGGAGCGATGGTAACTCTAGGGGGAGATGACGTCGACAAACATCCCCCTCTTAAAAGCCCTCTTCTTCGAGGATCTTGGTCGTTCTAATTTCCACGGATTCCTCCATAGGAGTGGGTCCTTCTTCCTCTTCGTTGGCTACCCAAGAACTTTCATCGTCTTCGTAGCAGGCTTTGAGGACCTTGAGGACGTCCTGCTGGGTGATTCTCTTCTTTCTTCCCATGGAGGTCACGTATTTTTCTACTTCACTTTGCTTTCCTTCATGGGTAGTGGTTGCTCGAGTTTGCACCGAAGAGGAAGGTCGCCATTTCTATGGGGTGGATCCTTCTGTCCTCCTTTTTGGCGGGCTCTGTCGAGGGTGGTTCCTGGTCGAGCATCCTTTCTTATGACAGATGAAACACAGGTTGTCGCGGATGTGTCGAGCTTTTTCGACCGGGGTGAGACGAACAGCATCTACATCCATGGCATTTGGGTCGCAACGAGGGCGGTTGTCTCGGGGAAGGAGGTGTCCTATGGATCTTCCTCTCCTATACCATTCCAGCCGGGTCTTCTGAGTGTGGAATTGGCTTGCCTTTTCGATCCATTTGGAGAGGGAAGTGGGTGGCGTTTCCATGGAGATGATCATAGCCACAAGGTCAGGGTCAAGTCCCTCGTTGAATTGGTCAATTAGAGTAACAGGATCAGTTATCTTCGATTTTGCTGTGAAGAGCTGGAATTTGGTTATGTAGTCCGAGAAACCATTTTCCTTGTCTCGGAGGTTCTGGGTGAGGCAAGCTAATTTTCCTCTGGCGGCCACATTTTCGTCGTGCAGGGTAAAGGTTTTCAGGAAGTCGCTAATAATCTCACCGAGAGATGGTTTATCTTTTTCCTCAACGACAGGGTCTAAGAGTTTTTCTAAGATTGGTTCTGCAAAGTATCTTCCTCGTCCAGTAGTCATTTTGTTGAGGAAGATGAGTCGTTGTTGTTCGGGGGAATGGACATTCTGGTTGATCATAAAGTACACTTTCATAGCGTTGCTCCACCATCGCGCGTCCTGGGGTTCTCCGGAGAAGCTGTCCAGGAGTCCTGCTTTAGTTTCTCGCGCCTTTTCTTCAAGATCGGCCATAGATGCGGATTTAGGCGGAGTTTGGAAATGGAGATCTTCGGGATCCGGTGTAGAGCTCCAGAGCACTCTACAGTGATATCCACTCATTCCCCCACCTTCCAGGCCTTGCCTGACGACCACCAGACCAGCCCCGAGCTTCCCATGACATAGGAACCAATGGGCCGACGCTTTTTCCTGCGGTCTGACCATTCTCGGCCCATGTCCGACACCTCGGGCCAATAGTCCAATAGACCGATGCTTTTTCCCATGGTCCGGACTACCTTTGGTCCAGCCTCTAGAAGACCGACGCTCTCGGTCTAATAGTCTGATGGGGCCGATGCTTTTTCCCACAGTCCGATCAAATGTCCCCTATGTATCTGACAGCATGTTAGAACATCTACATAAGGTCTTTAGTGTATTTACACATGTATCTCCCCTTCTCCCCTTAGTACCCTTTTCCTACCATTTCTACCACCACTTTTTGGACCTCTGAGACAGCCCGAGAACACCTCTCCCTTCACCCTTGACGCCTACACGACCTCTCCAGCATAGTCCGCACCTTCGGACTTTCAAACTCCGGTTTCCCGTACCTTCGGACCAAGCACCGGTCCATTCCCTGGCCTCCAGAACTTCAGCAAACGAGTCAGGCCCCCTATTGGGTCGAGCCTATCGCTCCCAAGACCCCTCACATACATTCCTGGGTGTCATTCCACACCCGCTTAGTATTTTACACCGGGTTTGGGTTTAGAACTTCTACAGTGAGAGGTGGGGGAGAGGCTGGTCTTTCCTCGAGCTGTCTCCTTTCTCCGG
>JBBPLT010000726.1:0-14140 GCA_038089955.1 Strobilomyces dryophilus | reverse complement strand
GGTCCTGGGACGAATTCCTATATATTCAGCGATTTGCGTGTCATTTAGAAGAACGCAGCGACGGGCTATCTCCTCTGCTTTGGAAATGTCGAGGAGTACACAGATTCAAATTCCGACTCCGCCTGTGTGTGTATTTTTCGTGCTTAGGTCTATCGATATGAAAATTGCTGTAAGTTACCAAAGTTATGTCATTGCCGCGTCGGTGCAGCACTACATATGTAGACCGGTGTGACTATGTATGTAGTGAGTGAATTGCCTGACGTAGCGAGTGCCAATGTACGTGCGTCGGCTCGGCGACCGCATGGCATACTTCGATTTCACGTATCCAAGGGTGGTTCATCACCTCCTCGATGACGGCACGATGTAGTGGATCCGGTTCGAGCATCTTGCGGATCAGGCTCCGACATGGAGGAGGCGTCGAGTCGATGATGCTCGCATCAACGAAATTTCCCGAATAGATGGTCCAGGGAGAAGCCGTCTCCCAGGCCGCTCGTCTGTCAAACATAGTGGTGACCTGCCAAGGCACTCTTTGGAAATGTAAGCAATAGTAGACGATGGCGCACGCCCAGATGTCGACCAGACGGGCGTCGTAAGCTATGAGTCGAGGAATGAAGTCGCAGGGTCAGGCTAGCTTTATGGAAAAGTGCAGCTCGTCTACTCACGTTGGTCTAATAACTGTTCGGGTGCCATGAACGCCTCACTTCCGCACAAGCGGGTCGACATGTGAATCCTCATCTCCCAAGGCATGCGATACACGGTTGATGTACCAAAATCCCCGATCTAGATAAAGGCGAGTCGAAAGCACGACCGCGTCCATATTACGATCACGAACCTTGAGATGACCCTTAGCGTCGAACAACAGATTTTCTGGTTTAATGTCGCGGTGGGCAACACCTTGCCTATGCAGATATGATACGCCGGTGAGGATCTGCTTGAAGCAACATTCGATTTCCGCTGGTGACATGCCGCCCTTCTTGATGGTGGCGAAGAGATCCCCACCTGGACAGAACTCCATGACCAGGTACCATTGTTCATTCTCGTCCTGGAGGAAATCCACTGTCTCGACAACATTAACGTGGTGCAATGCGGACCCAATGCAAAATTCGGCAGCGAGCATCTTGACGTATTCCTTTTCTGACTTGTTCCTGCGTCTTTTATGGAATTTCTTGATAGGAAGGGGTCAGTGTTTCGGGGATGAGACATGGAGTACCAGTTCTTGCGTACCTTGACAGCGTAGATCTTTTCTTCGGTCCTATTCCGTTTGACAGCCAACTTGATGACGCACGTTGTGCCTTTGTGGATTACAACAGTTGGGCGGATGTCGTACTTCTGCGTGAAACTCTCGGGAACGGAACTCCATTTGCCATTTGAATCGTGCTTCTTACTGGTTACGACCGGCTGGGATGACGATACGCGACTCAGCTTGGGGACAGATTCAATATGATCTTTGAGAGTAAATCTTCGACCGCCGTCTGAACTGCTCAATGGCCCTTCTTGATGTACGCTACGCTGGGGAGAAGGCGAGGGGGCTTCCATCGGTTTGTCTGCGGTAGACCAATTACTGGGAATGCTGGCGGACACGCTTGGAGCGCTCGTCTGGGCCATACTAGGGGGACGACCGGAAGGGCGACTGGAACTGTCGTGCTCTAAAGGAAAAGAGGTCATGTACTTGGATTGTTGGTTGTCCCGAACAAGATCGGATACAGCTTGAGGTATCCAAACGTTTCCAGCTTTCCACGAGCCATCTTTTTCAGCGTCAGGTTCGTCAGGTTCGTCAGGCATTTTATCGTCATCCTGTTTGTCTATTGGTTCTATGATCCATATGAGCCACCTAAACCAAATCCCGCAGATACGGGGGTACCTTCCTCGCATTTCAATTTCCAGCGAGCGACGCTTTCATGTAGCAATTGTATGACGATCGCTGACTCGCTGTTCATCTCCATTAGCCCAGCCAGCGCACTGCAAGTATCGTCTAGTGCCTGCTGTGCCACACGCACTGCCCGGTTCTTGTTGTGCAGAACCTCGCCATAGAACGATGAAAGATTGAGAACAAGACGGAGACGCATCGGGTGCGTCGCCTGGAGCTCTGAAGTTGCGATGCTCGTGGCAGCCTCGTAAGCAGCCAGGGCTTTCTCGATGCTCGCCTTACGTCCATCGTCGACCCGGACGTCGGACAAGCAGTGGTAGCAATCGCCAATCCTGCAACACAGATTAACATTGTCAGGTGTGCAGCTCGGACAACGGAATGACTCACATTTGGCCGTAGAAAATGACGGACTCAGTCGACGTGGTCGAATGGATGAGATGCTCAAGGGTATCAACAACTTCCTCGCAACTGCTGACAATTTTATGTTCCAGGTCTTTCTTATCCTGTTTCAACGAGGCAAGAGCGGCTCCGTTGCATTTAGACTCTTCTTCCCGCTGGGCAGATAATAAGGCATGCCAGGATTCTTGAAGGGCAGCAGCGAGACTTTTGTAGCCAACGGCAAATAGATCGCGTTCTTCGGGTGAGAGCCTCCGGTTTGACCGTGCGATGGCTTTCATGTGGCCAACTAACTCTAGCGGGATGACATCAGTGTTGAAGACATCAACAAGAAGGATAGGACTTGCCTTCCCAGCGCCCGTCTTTTTCAGCATCCTTGGCAAGAAGGAACAATTCTTCAGGGGACCTGAGATTCTGTATATCATAGAATGTTTAACAGGTTTGATTGAATTAGGAACAGGTCAACTTACGGCAGTAGATAGTAGCTACGATATTCTGCTTAACCACAAACTGGACCACGGGGATTATTAGCACTTACTAAATCGTCCAAATTGTCCAAACTTCTGCGTTCGGTGGCGATGAGGAGTGAAGGGCAACTTGACAGATCGGTATCTTTCCCTACCGGAGGAAAAATAATCACTGCGAAGTTGAGATTCGATTAGAATACAAGAAATAGCCACTTACGTTCGGAATTGACCAGCGCTTCTACACTTAGTTCTAGTGATTGTAGTGCTTCTTCCTCTCCAACTTCTGATGGAAACTCGGAAGATGCATATACCGAGATGCGGATCATGGCTGATAACTCAGACGGACTATATATTGTCGACGTCAACCAGGAGGTAAGGGGAGGGCAAAACGTACAGTAGTATTAGTTCTTCCCACTCTGTAGCTTCACCGACCGCCACACGTCTACTTCTCGTCCTCTGCCTTCTGTCGCCAGATTGGACTAACACGTAGCATTCATTTTGGGCCTGTTCATGTGTACTAGTCAAGTGATCTCCCCGAATACCTACAAGGCATTAGTATTTCCTAACAACACGGAAAATGACACACTTGTGATTACAAATCGAAAGCTGTCACGCGAGGATTCGACAATACTACTAAGTGATTCAGGCAAGTCATATTCGGGCCATTCTATCCTTAGAGGAATTACTCACACGTCATCCCCTCGTATACCATCTCCACCCGTGGTAGTTATGTTGTTTTCCTTTTTTTCTGAGTAGCCAAACATGTCGCATCTCGCAGGAATCTGTCTAGAATCAAGAGCTGATTGTTCATGTGCAACACCTACCAGTGACATGAGGTATTTGTGTGAAAACAGTGATACACGAGAAACACACGTGCAACGCAAATCTGAGAATCGTTGACTGGAGGCTTGTATGTGATGGATATTAATTCTCCAGAGGGCACGTGGTTATCGCCTTCATCACCTATACATGCGAAACTTGCGCGTTAAGATTAGTGAGGTTGCCAGCCAAGGATCTTCACTGCGCAAATTATCTGGATCAAATGCACACTAGCATTGTAGAATCGAGGCGCATACCCTGTAACTTCGAAGTATACAACACCTGAGAAAGCCATTGAGTCACCGCTGGACGCCTACGACCGAACAACGTTTCTCACCGTCATGTGCTCCAAGAGAATATTTTTGGGCCAAAAATCGGACCAGGTAACCTTCGTGTGCTAGGTCATCGGCTTTCAGTTCTCCCTGAAGTATCAACGTGAATAGTGACAAAGTGAGAATATGAACGGCTACAAACAGTTTCGAGCAGGGTTGTCCATTCGCTGTCGTGAGTAATTGCAACGCAGGCACCCGGATTCTGGTAAAATGAATTTGTTCAGCTGTTCTGTAAAATAGCTGTCTACTCATTCACATACCTGGCTTAGAAGAAAATTGTTGATGACGTCAGAGAAGTGGAATGGCTTGCAAGGTATTCAGTCAACAAATCAGAATCATAAGCATCAGATGAACCTGAGAGAGCCGAGGCTCGGCGGAATGATATTGGACTGCACTATCAGCCATATCATGCCAGATGTATTTTTTCTTTTTGTAAAACTGCCGCTGAAAAAGGGAGAAACAAGAAGTGATCACATCTTCATGACGATGGAGAGATAGTGCATCAGCAGTCAGCTGCCGAGGCCAGAATATGCGGTCCTTCAGTGCAATCTTATATCCCCTCAAGAACACGGATTGATTGGCATTTCCGAGATGTCTGGGCCCAGTCTTCCAGGTGGTGTGGAATTCGTGCTCCCATCTATATTTCACTGAATCGCTGTCTTTCTCAACATTGATCGCCCTGATTGACCATCCACCTTCAGGCGGTGCATTTCGGAACGATGCAAGAGACCAGGAACGAGCTTTGTAGAAACCAGTGATGACATACAAGGAGTCATTTGCAATTTCTCGCTGGAGCTTCTCAGCGGCGAAGTGGTACCATTCAGAAGCATTTTGCTTCGCCAATTCGCGAAGGAAGGTTTTAGGTTTCAGGTCGTGGAATGTAGCCCCATGTGGGAGAATCAGAATAGCGCCTTCTGAGGACCGCGCAGTAAATTCGTGTCGCGCACTATAGCACGAGATTGTATTCAACGAGTCCCCTCTCAATAAACACCTACGCACCTCGGGAGGGCATCATTGGGTGGGAGTTTTTCCTGCACGCTGCTCGAGGATATGACAGAACCAGGAGGGATATCATCCAGTTTCACATGCACGTCCTTGTAATCGATGAATATGGGACAACCGGGGCGACGAAGAGATGGTGGGACGCCGTGGAGTTCGTGGAGTGGGTGGTCATGCGGCTTGCAAATGTTGATGAGGACGTCGAACCCACGGTCGGGGTCGACAATGCCGACGTCGCCTATCTGGAGCCCGTCCTGTCGATGGTCGTTGGGGAGGGTACTACTGGGTTCTGGGTTCCACAGAGGGTATCCGTAGTGTATTGGTAGTGATCTAGCATACACATCTTGAGGAGAAGCACCCATGGTTGGAACTTGGCGGGGTTGCGGTAACGAAGTTGACAGGCGCTAACGCCACCAGTCTGAGTGCCTTGAAGCCTTGAAACTTCAACTTCAAGTTCCACAGAAAACTGGCACAATGAGTCAAGATCGACCACCTCCGTCTCAAAAGCGACTTGATTGCACGGAATAGGACCTAGTACTTCAAGTTCGAGTTGGCTGACCCATCAAACATCATTACGCCGATACCTGCGCACCGTGCAGGTCATCCGCCGAATCGCTCTCCAACGTGCACCGTGGGTGATCATGTACGTCCACTTCAAGCTGCCTGGATCGACTCAGCGCCGAATCCTTGATGTTTCCAGAGTTTGTTGTTAGTTTTCTGTGCTATTTTGCCCAGAGCGAGCAATCCAGGGAGAACCAGCCCGGAGGTTTGCATCAGGTGAGTCCTGGCAGTCAACGCAAAATTGGAGGATCATAATACTACGTAGCAAGTGCTTCACATCACATAGCAGGCGGTGTGCCGTATGTTGATTTTGTCTCGGAGCTTCTCTGGTTGTTGTTGTTGAGCGACCATCGACAAATAATACACGGACCACGGCGACCGTGTTTCGAACGTTTTCGCCGCGATGGGCCCTTCCGGAGGCGCTCTTCAGACCGAGCATTTCGATGGCTCATCCAACCTCCCGCTCTATACTCCCCAAGGCGCAGCTCGGTGCCCTCACGACAGTCTGCATCGTCGACCCCGTCGCGTACCAGTAAATATTTCCCTACATCAACCAGCTCCTCGCGGGGATGCGCGTCGCTGAACCGGAACGGGTCGGGTTCTACAGCGGCCTAGTCGTACGTGAAAACCGATCATGCGAAGCTTTTTTCGCTGAGTCGATGACAGGAAGGCACTTATTCCGTCACGCAAGTATTTTCTGTATACCACTGGGGAAAGATATGAAGTCGGTTTTCTGACTTCCAAGAGGTCAACTCAACCAAGGCCGTGGACCTTCTCGTGACCTTTGAAAATTTCTTGGAAAATCTGCCCGTCTTTGCGCTGCAGCTCAAATGGGAGAAGAATTTCTCGGCGAGGTCCAAACGCACGGCTGCAGATGATCAGTTGCGTAGGCGCCTGGGTGACCTCGTTGGTAAGGCCTTGGACCCTCTCTTCTAGTATCTCCAAATTATCTATTATAGATGCTTGTCCTCTACCCGTCTTGCATGGTGTCAGCGCTTTCGGGACCAAGCTCTGCTTCTACTCCATCACGAAGGCAGGATTGGTCTCGCCAGAGTACATCCCTGCCTCCCCGCAATGTGTGACAGATACCGCGCCGGTTGACCGCTGGAACTACGATATCCTTACGGATGAAGGAGAAACTGAATTGCGTCGCATTGTTCAAATCATCACCACTGAGTGCGCCCAACTTCCACAGTAGGGTGAGCAGGCAACCGTTTTTCAATCCAGGCACGTTTTGTAATTGCTCCGGAGATGTTCTCCTGTGTTGAAATGGGGAGAAGTGGTAGATCGGAGGTCGAGGTCGAAGGCAGATTCTTTCTTGTTATGTACGTGTTCTTCACAAAAAATGAATCAGGGTTGTATATTCCAAGACCCAAAAACAGACGGTAAACACAGACTAACAATGTGCTGGCAAAGACATCGTCAGCCGACGGTCGGTCGTGTTTACTGGCCCCCCAGTGACCTTGTAAACAAGGTACATAATGACACGAATCAAGATTCGCGGTGCCTATTTACAGCCTCTCTTGGCTGGGTACAATAATCCTCGGGTTCGTCTAGCATCCTTACATTCGTTTCTATATGCACATATGGTGGAGTGCAAGTAGGCCGCTTATCGGTGGGGCATCACAGAATGCTACAAAGCGGAACCCGCTGTATTTCTCTTGGCACCCGCTCGTGGAGCATCCAAACCTTGTTATTAGTTTCGTCTATGAGGCATACGAGCGCTGAGAAGGAGACGTGGAGATGTCGCGCTGCGACATGGTCCAGTCGAACTGCAGGTCTCCGAGTGACCTGATCTTAGAAATCGACATGGCTACCTTTGTAGTTTGCGCTGTACCCGTGATCACTAGACATATGCACCACTGCTCATCGAGGCAGACAGATGACGTACGCGGTAAGTAGAGGAGAACGACGCCAATAATAGGCGCATGATTTATCTAGCGGGAGAGCGAACTCGAGAGTGCACAGGAATCGAGAGGAGGTTTGAGGAACCATCGCCCTCGGTGCTAATGCGGACGTGTGGTGTGCAAGGCGATGGCCTTCGCGACCGCCATCAGACGCTCCAGCCACCAGATGTGACTGCCTCCGAGTCGCTTCTTATTCGTTCCTAGCAACATCGTTGACAACCAGATTTGTCGACGAACAAGAGTTGGCGACGCTCCAGAAGCGGAACGCACTACGATCGAGTTGAAGACAACGATTTTACTGTTGCAAACAAATTTAACAAAACCACCAAGGTCAGCCATAATAGCGAATGAACGGAAAAGAGATTAACAACGCCAACCGCAACAAAGCGATGGTCAAGATCGCTGGTATGCGTGGACCACGTCGCCCCAACCATGAATCGTGTGCGCCAGATGCTGCATTCGCATGTACTCGATGCCCTGCCTGATGCGCAGAATGCACCTGCCCGAGCGTCAGCGCGCTCTCTTGGGATGCCGCACCGATTTCGAAACACGGCTTGGAAGAACTGGAATCAGACCCTGGCAAAGGCGGCGTGTCCGACGCCACGCACGCCGAGGAAGGCGCAAAACCTAGCCTTAATGAGTGACTTTGCGGCGTGCGCCTACGTCTGAGATGCCAGAATGGCTCGGCACCAGCCACCGTGGTGGCGTAAGGACAGATACTTGCATGTTACGGCCTCTCGTGATCGGCCGAACGCGTTTCTTGCGTCCAGCGTAAAGATCGTGACTCCACCGGGAGCTATTGGAAAAACACGTGCGACACGGAAATAGGCGCGTCGCAGGGTTGGCATTTTCAGCTGGAAGTACTCCGGGCGATGGCGTATTTGGTGTTGTGCGGTCTACGGGAGCAGCCGGTGTGTTTCGTGCCGATAACGTCGACGTCTAATCCATCCATCGTGCAAGACAGCACGACATGATTGGTTGATGAATATTAAATTTTCTCGTCGATGCAGGTTTCGGGCAGGCAAGCCCGGTCGCCACGTACCGATAAGGGTTCAGTGGACCGGACGAATGGAACGCTGTAACTTGACAGTGAACGGCACATCTATCAATCAGATCAGTGAACTACATGGCTGCCCTATGGACCATCATTGATACTGATCGAATGTGCGCCACCGTCAGCTTGGACTCTGGAGGTGGGCTTTGCAGTTTGAAAATTTGCTCTCAATCGATCGATCGATCGGAGAACACCCAGTTAATATGGCAATAGTAAGCGCGATTTCGATGTTGTTGGGTGTAAGGTGCGGCGCGGACATGAACGGAAGACCTGTGGAGCTTATCACGATGGAGTTGACAGTGGAGCTTGGCGATGCCATTGTCTGGATAAAGCGTGTAAACAATCCAAAACAGCGGATATAAGGGACGCCAGCTGAGCTGTACCTGTGAGATCCCCGTTTGTGAGTTTTCCATCACCAAGACCTACATCATGAACGCCGTATGTGGCTCGCCTCGATCGTGAAGTTGTTCCGAGGCTGACATACTAGTGTACAGGTCACCTCCATCCTCGTAAACCGGAACGGGTGCGGAAGCTCTGATTGCGCGTGTGCTTCGTCTGCGTACGTGTCTTGGAGGGGCTTGGGGTGTTGTTGATTTATTCTTTGGTTTTTTTTTAGATGCGGCTGTAAAACCGGTCAGTGCAAGACCGGCGAATGCAAGTGCAAGTAAACGGTGTTCCGTTCAACTTGAAGCATCGAAGTGTACATCTATTGTTGTATATGTTCAAACTTTCGACAAGCGTCTTGCCTGACACTGTATTGAAATATATGTAGTGCGTTGTACTTCCAGGTCGTGTGGTCGGCGAAGTGGAAGAGGTCACGATGTGTGTAGTTTTCATGCGAATATGATCATTCTTGATATCAGCGCACGCCCCATACCATCACTATGCGAACTTGCAGAATGGATGTATTGATTTGCATGAATGCAGTACTGTACACTTTGTATCGTACATGAATCAAAGGGGAAAATCAAGCCGCAGCGGACGAGATATAGCACGACGACCAGCAAGCGATCGCTCGCCCCCGACGAGCCCCGGCACTCAATAAAAATGACCGGGGTGGCCCACAGCCCTGGCGCTCGAGAAAAGGCTGCAGGGGCGACCGACGACCACCGGCACTCAAGAGAAGACAGCGAGGACGACTGACAAGTGGTAGGGCTCGAAAGGTGGTGTCGGGGTGCCGAATGAGCGGTCGAGCTCGAGAAAAAGTGGCCGGGGTGCCAACGAACAGTGGCGTTCGACAAGAGGCGCCAGGGGACCAACGAGCAGTCAGGCTCGAAAAGAGGTATCGAACGAGTGACAGGGCTCGACAATAAATGGAAGCGGCACGAAACGGGCAGTGGGGTTTGACAAGAGGTAGCAGGAGCGATCAGCAAACGGTCAGGCTCGAGAGGTGGCGACGGTGACGTCGAATGAAGAGTTGGGCTCGAAAAGAGACAGTGGCGGCGTCCAATGGCAGCGCTCGACAACACAGGGCGACCAACAACTCTCAGACCCGAAAAGATATAGTGCAGCGAAGAGCGAGGGACTCGACAAGAGGTGGCAATCGCGCTGTGACTCGCCGGGGGCGAACAGCCTCGGGCAGTTAGGCTCGAAAAAAACGGTGGCGATTGCCAACGGGGGCGACCAGTGAGCGGTCGGGCTTGAAGAGAAGCAGCTGATGCGGTGAATGAGTGCTGATGCTCGACAAAGCACGGCGTTGACTTGTCAGCGCTTGGGCACGAAGAGAGATGGCGGTAAGGGTGAACGCGCGGTAGCACTCGAAAACCAGGGCAGCCATTGCGCTCGAAGGATGACGAACGAGCAGAGTGCCCTGCGTCTGACGCACGTGAGATGACTCAGCTTACACGCGAGGTGCGACCAAAAAGGAACGTGTCAAATCGTTACGATTTGACGATGATACTTGGATGATACGGTGTGTAACGCTTGGTCAACTGAAGGCAGACGGTTAGCAGAAACAAAGCGCTTTGCCACTGGCAAAACCCCCTCTGGACAAACAACAACCTCATTTTGGCCCAATCGGTGCCAGGTCATGTTGTCAATTTGATTGGTGAAGCGCGGCTTTGTAGATTTGAAGCGACTCACCGTTACCAAGCGTTCAGTGTTGCACGCCCTGTATATATAGCTGCCAAAAGTTGTGATAGAATTCCTCCGTCAATCACTGAAACGCCCAGCAACATGAAAGTACTCGTTTTCGGGCGAGGAATGACGGCCGCTCGAGGATGATTGGCACTGACGTACCTCCAGAGCAACTGGCTTCATCGGCCTACCCATCGCTCAAGCCCTCAGCAGAGCGGGTCATACCGTGTACGGCGTCACACGTTCAGAGACCAAGGCGAAACAACTCGCCGCTGACGAGGGTACGTTCATTTCCCCATCTGTCTCGCTCGACCGAGCCGACTCTCGACCACCTAGTCATCCCCATCGTCGGCCAACCCACGGACACGCAAACGTGGGCCCACGTGATCCCAACCGCGGACGTCGTCATAGATGCCGTCGGGGGCACCGATCTGCGTACCGTAGCCCTGGCCCTGCTCGAGGCCGTCGCCGAGCTCGCCGAATCAACCCGACCCCGCGGGTCCAAGATCACTTACGTCTACTCCTCTGGGACGTGGGTGCACGGCGCGAGCACGGAGTTCGCGTCGGATACGACCCCGCTCCAGCCCATCCCGCTCCTCGCGTGGCGTCCCGCAGTCGAAGACGCGGTGCGCACCGACCCGCGCGTCAACGGGATCGTGATCCGGCCTGCGCTTCTGTACGGCAAGAGCGCGTCCTTGTTGGAACCGGTGTTCGAGGCTGCCGAGTCGGGCCGCCAGGTCGCGTGGTACGGGAAACCCGGAGGACGGCTTTCGCTCATTCATACAGACGATCTCGCGGATCTTTGCGTGCGGGTGGTGGAAAGGGCGCCCATCCTCGGTGGGCTCGCGATAGATGCCAGCAATGATACGCCTGAGTCCGTCGAAGACTTCCTGCAGGCGTTGATCAAGGTCTCGGGCGCGGAAGGACCATACGGATGGATCGAACCCAAGAATGGTAAGTTTGGTTTATCACCGGGTTGGATTTAAATTGACGTAGATGGTTGTCTGATCGGGGGATAGCGATTCTGACGCGCCCTTATATTGCGAAGTCACTTTTGGGTTGGCAGCCGAAGAAGCCAGGACTGATTGACGGCCTTCCTCTGTACTATGCTGCGTGGAAAGCTTCCCGTGACGGATAGCCAACGGAAAGATTCTTTCCAGTAAGGCAGGCATCAGCGAGCTTGAGGATGCTACCGCGCTTGCACAGGGTGACAATTCCAATTAGCAATACAATGTATGTATCACGATTAAGTAGTCCAACCTGCCCAGAGTATCCCCGAGAAGGAGACAAGTGTTTCTATTATCGCACATGAATGTATGAAGTCAGGTCGTGCAAAGCCAGCCTCGGCTTCCCTCTTCCCTGCGGGAAACAAGGCGTGGTATGCCAGATCTACTCCACTAGAAAAGCTCAAGTGAGTCGAAATACTCAGGCGGCGGGGCTATCCAGTGCAAATAAGTCCAGTCTGGGAGCACTACGTCAGTCGTTCCAGAGGAACGGATGCACTCCACATATCTCGGACAGCTGTGCACGAGCATTGTTGGCCGTCATCCGCTGTGACCAGATCAAGAGACGAGGTCAAACATTCATTCGGATATATCAAGATCTTCATCGGCGGCTGCTCGCACCTCCCAGCTGCAGTGAGGACTCCACAAAACTGTTCACAGGATGCGCAGAGGCCTGGAACAAGTTTCCCCGTCTAGGGCCAGACAAAACTGGATAAGCTTCCAGAAAGCTATAGCCTTTCGTCTTTCGCTTGGAGTGAGCATCTGGAGCGAGCCAACGAACGATCACCGACTTTTCTGCGGAAGAAATTCGCCTCGTACCACTCAAGTCGCCAAGTCCAGCACGAACGTCCACGCCTCCAACAACGGCGCCAACTGTGACGGCGCGAGGCTTTGCAGGAACTGGGCCCGTTCCCGATAGAGGGCCGTTCGCATCTCCCCGAGACGCTTCGACTCGCTCTTTCCGATGGATGCGATTCGACAGACGAACCGTTACTCTGTACTATGCCAACTGGAAGCGCTCAGACTCACGCGGCGTGGGCCGACTCGAGATCAATCGAGGATCCTTTTTCCCTGAAACACGGGACGTGAGCGGGAGAGAAAACGTCTCGAAGACTAGAGGGTGCTTTCACCTCCAGCTGTAGAGAGACTCGAACTCTCGAACGACCTCGTGGTTGGCTGCGAGAATGCGAGCCGTCGCGTCGTAGAAGTGGCGACGTCACTTGGCAACTGGAAGCTGCGAAAGCCAACTGTGCCAATAGGCATCGATGTCAGTCGGAACCGCATGGCCAGGGAGGTAGCGGAGCCTAAATGGTTGGGTACGACAGCGCGGAGGACGGAAGCACGGTAGACCTGGAAGACATTATATACGAGACGGATGACACTGGGTTGTGAACGTCGGTGAGAATGACGTCCATCAGGTCCGCATCGGAAGGATTCTGACTCTGAAAGCTGAGGTAGCTTCGACTCGATGCCACGTGGCGGCTTGCGCCCGTGGTAAGGAATGAATATAAATGCGAGCGAACCCCTCGGCCTCGGCGAATATACTTGAGTATCATACAGTAGTGCCACGCTGTTCGAGCCCTTTTGTCTCGCAAAGAACTTTGCGCTGGTTGGAAAAAATAGTGATCATAAAAAGTCGCACGCAAATTGTTGCCAAATGTTGAAAGTTGGACGTCGGACGTCCGCTCCGGATCTCCCCACTCGATACCATACGCCATGTTCTGGAATTGGAATGGGCCAGTCGTTGAAATCATGTCATCGGACGACCAGACTCTGGCGGAGACTCGACATGGTCCCGCGGACTGGCAGAATAAGGTTCAGGCTACCTGGAATCCTGGATGCTACGCGGTCGGTAGCTGCCCCAAACATCCACCCCGGAGCTTTCCAGAACGAAGGTCTGCAATATTTATGGCCGCAGCCCCTTTCAAATGCTGGAAAAGCAGAACAGATTTAGGGCGCTAGAACGTCAACGGTTTGTTTGCATACGCGAGGACAAAACTGCGGATTGTGCTCGAGAGCTGTTTCGTGGTCCCGTGGTGAGTGGTTCATCGAAATGTCTGTCGATGAGAGGTCTTGACTTGTCTCGTTGGGAATTTTCAGTAAACCGTTCGAGATCTGCCCGCCACGAATGAAAGTCTACCACACGTTTGACGTAGCACTACGCGAACGTGCGCACGTCCTTGTCGCGAATGTATTCGAAGGTTTCGGGCGTGCAGACACCCTGTTTCACTCGACCGCAGCGTGCGTCCTTTGCTCGAAACACTTCGCGGTGTTGCGCTGCCAGGTCCAGGACAGATTCGACGAAAGCGCAGGACAGGGCACGTGGCGACCGATCTGCTAGAGATAGACACGTATGATGGCGGGTGAGCACTCGATGGTTATTTCTCGCCTCACCACTACCATCTACTCATCTGACCATCGACAAGCTCGCGCCGACCACCGTCAAACTGCGCACGAGGTATCATTTGGACCCCTCGATATTTATTCCCTCGATGCCAGCAATGCCTCACTATGGAGGTCCAAATGCACAAAAATTCGCGCGCATCTTTCCCAAGTGTTGCGCTACTTTGTTTGTCGGATTCACGTAGCATTACTTTTCATTGACCAGCGTGCTGCTATTTTCAGTGGCATGTACGGTCAATAGGATTCTGCGTAAAT
>JBBPLT010000725.1:0-14143 GCA_038089955.1 Strobilomyces dryophilus | reverse complement strand
CACTCAACAACCTCATCCACAAAGGGAAACTGTGGGAATGGACCACGGAATGCAAGATGGCCTTCCGCACTCTCCAGAAAGCCTTCCTTTCCAGACTGGTATTAAAGATGCTGGATATCACTCAACCTTTCTCCATCATGATGGATGCTTCTCTAACAGCAGCAGGGGGCATTCTCCTTCAGGTGGATACCAATGGCGATCTCCACCCCTGCGCATACTTCTCCACAACCTTCGCTCCAGCTGAGTGAAATTACGACATTTATGACTGGGAACTTCTGGCGGTCATCAGAGCTCTTGAAACCTGGGTACATTATCTTAAAGGAACCAGACGCGTGGTCACCGTCTTCACTGACCACAAGAACCTCATGTATTTCCGTGCTCCACACAAGCTCTCTTGACGCCAGGTGCAATGGATGATGTTTCTCCAGGACTTCGACCTTCTCTTCGTCCACATCCCTGGTTCAAAAATGGCCCCGGCTGATGTTACAGTCACACGAGAGGATGGCCCCATCCTTTCTTTTCCTCCCGTCCCCGACTCCCCCACTCTCATTTCCGAACTCTCCTTCCTCAACGATGATCCCATGGAGACTACTAGCTCCTCCACACCTGCTCCGCCTCGCCTAGCGCATAGGCTACCCAAGATACCCAGGAAGGACGAGTAGAAACCCTTCACCCTTCCACGCATAGCAGCCACAGCCACCACAGCAAGACTGTGCCGGACTCTTCTCTTCTTGTACTTCTACCGACTCCATTTCCATCACTTCCACATGGAGTTCCAGACACACCATTCCATTTCCCATGATCTGCTTCCTTTGATCCTTGAGTCTCCTTTCGGCCATGGACACCCGCATCCAATCTAGTAGAACCCTCAACCCTGAAGGTTCCCACCCCTTGCCTCACCAGTATATATAGTCAGGTACTTCTTCCCATGTTCCCTAGCTAGTTCTACACCTACCAAGCCTAGTAATCTAGTTCGCCTTTCCATGCACTACTCACATGAGACCGTTCGATCTAGCCAATGCTATCGAACCTTTGACCTAGCCTTTACCAAGGTCATTAGGGAGAACGCCTCATTGCCAAACGTACTTGGCTTCATCTATAAGACTTCGCTCTACTTTGAGTGAGCGCTGCTAGGTTACTATGCAACCAGCATAACAGCTGATGCCCTCTCCAGGAAGGATGATGTCAACACCTCTGACAACAATGCCGATGTCACCCTCCTCCAGGATCAATTAGTTGTCTATGCCCTCAATACCTGTATCGTGGAGTGCATTAAGGAAAACACGAAGACCGACCCCACTGCGCAGGACCTGATTGGCACCCTTGCCTCTGGTTTCCTTCCCCTCCCTAGGACACGCAAAGAGGACTGGTTTTTCAACGAAACCAAGCTCTACTACAAGGGCTGCCTCTATATTCCCCCAGAGCCACGTCATGACTTAGTGAAATCAATCCATGAGTTAGCCGCAGGCAGCCATGGTGGTATTTTCCACACTCTCCAGCTGCTTCAGCGGGACTATTGGTGGCCTGGCATGGGTATGTTTATTTGACGCTTTGTTAATGGCTGTGCCATCTGCCAGCAAAATAAGGTCAACACCCACCCCACGGTGCCACCCCTCTCCCCTGCTCGCCACCACCGCCACCTGCCCCTTCCAACAGCTTTCTGTTGACCTCATCACCAGACTCCCTCCTTCCGCCAGCTTTGACTCCATCATGGTTGTGGTAGACCATGGGCTTTTGAAGGGGGTAATTTTCACCCCTTGTCACAAAACACTCGATGCAGCAGGCCTCGCTGCACTCTTTTTCAACAAAATTTTCCCTCGATTTGGCCTCCATGACCGCCTCATCTCTGATTGCGGTCCACAGTTCGCCTCTGCATTCACTAGGGAACTCGCCCGACTCCTCCAATACGATGTAGCACTCTTCTCAGCTTACCACCAACAAACCGATGGAGAAACGGAATGAGCGAATCAAGAACTAGAAACCTATCTTCAGATCTTCTGTGAAGGACACCTGGAACGATGGGCTTCCCTTCTCACGATGGCGGAATTTCATCATAACTCTTCCATCCATTCCTCCACCCAGAAAATGCCATTCTCCCTGATCCTCGGATACGAACCCCAAGCATACCCCCCTCTTGGCAAAACCTTCCTCCCGGCCTTGGAAACCTGGCTGGAACTTCTCTCTGCAGCACGTATGGAAGCAATTGCAGCCCATGAAAGGTCACAACAAATCATGAAGGAATGAATCCTTCCATGACTTCCAAAATGGAAAGTAGGCGACAAGGTCTGGCTTGACAACCGGAATTTACGGATCAATTATGCCTCTCAGAAACTGGCACCTCATTGGGAAGGACCATTCGAAATCGCCCAAGTCCTTTCCCGGGTAGCATTCCGTCTTCGTCTTCTAGCTAGATGGAAAATTCACGACGTCTTCCATGCTTCCCTTCTTTCCCCTTTCTGAGAAACCAATGAACACAGTCCAAACTGCCACCTGACCTTATCGACGGAGATAAAGAATATGAAATAGAAGCCATCCTGGCACACCAAGGACCTTGCAACTGGAGATAGTACCTAGTCTCATGGAAGGGCTACTCCGCAGCTGAGAATACATGGGAGCCAGTGGGTAACCTTCACCATGCCACAGCGGAACTCCGTAATTACCAAAAAAAGACACCCTCGAGATTTCCCAAAGGCATAAAAAGGATTGAACACACTAAGGTTGTTTTCAGCAACAACGGACAACCCATCATGTCCTCCTTCGCCTTCACTCGCCATGTTCCTCAATGTCCTTTCTCCTGCTGTATTTGTCACAGCACTGACCATACCATGACTTGGTGCCCCTGTTATTTCTGCCCTTGGTGCTGCTACAATGCTCTGGGCCACTCCTTCCCTCGCTGCCCATTACAAAACCAGAAAAATCCCATGGCCTACCCCTTCACCTTCATTCCTCCCATTCCCAAACCCGCCCCAGACAGGTCTGCATTTGCTCTGGTAGAGCAAATCTACGAGGAGGGTAATATTACAGTCACACAAGAGGACGGCCCCATCCTTTCTTTTCCTCCCATCCCCGACTCTTCCATCTCATTCCCGACACCTCTGATGATGACCCTATGGAGACCTCTAGCTCCTCCACACCCGCTCCACCATGTCTGGCGCATAGGTTACCCAAGATACCCAAGAAGGACGCTTAGAACCCCTTTGCCCCTCAATGTGCAGCAACCACAGTGGAACTGCGCCGGACCCCCTTCTTCTTATACTTCTACCACCTCTGTTTCCATCACTTCCACATGGAGTCCCAAACACGCCGTTCCATTTCCCACAATCCGCTTCCTTTGATCCTTTATCTACTTTTGACCATGGACACCCACACCCCAATTAGTAGAACCCTCAACCCTGAAGGTTCCCACCCCCTTGCCTCACCAGTATATATATAGTTGGATACTTCCTCCAATGTTCCCTAGCTAGTTCTCCACATAACCAGCATAGTAATCTAGTCTCTCTTCTACACCTCCTCATATGCGTGAGACCGTTCAATCTAGCCAATGCTATTGAACCCTTGACCCTAGTCGCCACCACTAGGAATTAACTCTTATCACTTCATCTATAAGACTCCACTCTACTTCGAGTGAGCGCTGCTAGGTTATTATGCAACCAGCATAACAAGGATGCCATTGACCATGTACTGGGATCTGGGCAACCCTTATCTCAACCTGCTGCTTCCTTGTCTCCATCCACTAATTTTCATAGAGATCCACTGCCACATATAACCGCTGGACTCCTCGCTACCACGTATCCAGACACCCCCACCATTCTGGACATTGACCCATCTGCCTTCCTGGTAACAGAAGCAGCATTGGACATGGAAAATGGACCCATACCATTTGTTGCTGATGATGATTTCAAGCCATACTTCACCTAGGCTTGGGCTTCATTCCAGGCTGATAAGGCAGCAAAGGATCTGAAGGGCAAACATGTCTGCTTTGATGGCGTTCAAATACTGCCACGGAAGCGACCTGACCTGCATGCTGCTGTAGTCTCTGAAGAAATCCTGTCCCCTACAATCCGAGAATCAGCATCCGCGTCTGCATCCACTCCATCGTCTTCAGCACCATCCACCACTGTGCTGTCATGTAACGACCACGCTGGAGTGACTTCCTCATCCTCCACATCTAGGACTGGACCATGTATACCAGAAAATGCATCCACTCCCGCTTTATCACCTGCATCTGGTTCAAACCATCCTTGTCCTCCCCCCACTAACAATGCCCCTTATCCAACTTCACAGTACAAGTACTTATTCCCACTGAAGGACAAAGCCCCACCTAAATGAGTTCTTGACCAGGTCCTCGACACCAGTATTCCCATGCTGGTTAAAGACCTATTCGCAGTGTTGCCCAAGTTCCAAAAGCAATTCCATGACATGACTACTGTAAAACGCATTCCTAATGTATCCACTAATGTTGCTCAGGTCAATGAGCTCGCCAGACATGACCCATCCATGGTCGCTCGCAAGTTTGGAGGCCGGATCTTGCAAAACAAGGATGGGATAATCATTGCTCATCATAGCCTTCCCCTTTGTACCATTGAAGCTAAAATAGGGTCTACCAGCTGCTCCATCATGGGCATGCTTGACTCCAGATCTGAGATTGTTGCTATGCCAAAGTGGATCTAGGAAAAACTTGGACTACTGATCTGCTCTGACCACATCCTCCGCATGTCATCCACTAACACTAACATCGACTCCACCATCAGTGTCTTAGAAAATCTTGCACTTGACTTTGGCACCGGAGAAGTTATGTTACAAGTACAGATCCTTGCATGCACAAATTTCGACCTTCTCCTTGGATGACCCTTCCACTGTCTGATGAGTGCAACCACAGAAGACTTCCTGGATGGTGTGCAAAATATCACCCTTTACAACCCTAATACCAGTAAACAATATACCCTTCCATCATGCCCTTGGTCGGAAGGATGCCCCAATGCAATAGCCATCAAACCATCTTGGAAATGGGTTGTTGAAGTTAGATGATCTGCTGTTTAGTTAGGGAGACTCTGGTGATATTTCTGTGTTGTTGACACCTTCGTCCACTTCGTCCCTTTTGTATCTGCTTCACCCACATATCTTCATTTACCCCTGCTTTCAATTGGGCCATTGCCACCTTCTGTGGACTACTTTTATCTGTCTTCAATGCAATCTGCTTTGAACACTGACTCTCTATCCACGTTATCATCTGTTTATTCTTTCGATTATGTCACTCATGCACTAGCTTATAAGCTAGTTGCTAAAAAGGTCTGGTCGGTTGTTGCACTGGTCGATAAAGAGTTCTGCATTATGCAGACTCTTCCCCCGGATCTGCTTGCTGGACTTTCCCCCTTACCTACCATTCCCCCAGACTTTTCTCCTGGTACCCGCTTCACCCAGGAGCATGCTAACAATTTAGATCTCAATCCAGCTAACTGGCTCTGGCCAGATGATGTCAAACTCATTCATTGGCTTGTCCACAAGCACAAGCAGGCTTTCACTTGGGTCCCAACTGAGTGGGGCCATCTGGATGAAAAATATTTCCCTCTGGTTAAGATTCCTACCGTGCCCCATATTCTCTGGATGCTATGAAATATCCCTATTCCTCTTGCTATGTGGACTGACATGATTCAGATAATCAAGGACCATATCATATCTGGAGTCTATGAATCCTCAACCACCACATACCGCTCCTGCTGGTTCTGTGTACTCAAGCAAGACAAGAAATCCCTTCACCTCATTCATGATCTCCAGCCACTCAATGCCATCACTATCCGCTGTAAAACACTAGTCCTAGGTGAGGGGACACCCAGGAGTCGTATGTATGGGTCTTGGGTGTGGTAGGCTCGACCCAAAAGGGGGCCCAAGGTGTTTGCTGAAGTCCTGAAGGCTCAGGGATGGACCGATGCTTGGTCCAAGGGTGCAGGAAACTGGAGTTTTAAAAGACTGGTCGGTTGGTCAAGGGAGGAGAGGTCAGCAAGGTGTTGGTGAGAAAGGAGAGGGCTCTCAGACAATTGAGAGGAGCTAGCAAAGTGATTGGCAGATGGTCAAAAGGTAGGAGGTAGCTAGATACATGTGTAAATACTTAAAACCGGCTTAAAAGGGGTTGGAATATGCCGGGCTTTGTAAGCAAGGTACAAAAAGTCTAAATGGACCAGTCTGGGTGAAGTGTAAGTAGACCGAGATCGTCAGTACAAGACCAACATATGGTCCAGAGCGCGGGAAAAAGCATCGGTCTACCAGTTCTGTAGTCCACCAGCCCTGGGTGTCGTAGAAAATGGACCAGTGCATGTCCAGAGTGTCTGCATTAGACCGACGTGTGGTCCAGACCGCAGGAAAATAGATCCGGACTATCAGACTATCAGTGTGTGATGTGTTTCAGGCTCAGGAGTGGGATAAAGGTTGTCAGGTGAAGTCCAGAGAGTGGGCAGATGGTGGGATATACACGTAGAGCAAGTATGAGCTCTACACTGCAACTCATCTGCTCCTCCATTTGTCAAGCATTTCATAGAATCCTTCACCAGATATGCAGTGTATGGCATGATGGATCTCTTTGCCAGCTACAATCAGTGGCTGCTTCATCCAGACACATGCGACCTTACAATATTTAATAGCCCTATGGGTCTGCACCACCTAACCACTGTTCCTATGGGATATATGAATGCGGTTCAAATCTATCAGGCCAACATGTCGTTTATGCTGCAGGACGAAATCCCCCACTTCACTTATCCATTTATAGATGACCTACCAGTCAAATCTGTCACTACCCGCTACTTATGTCCAGATGGTTCATTCAAGACCATCCCTGAAAATCCTGGAATCTGCTGCTTCATTTTGGAGCACCTTCAAGTGTGTCACCACATCCTGCAATGTCTCCAAAACGTCAGTGCCACCATATCTGCCAAGAAGTTCATCCTCGCCACACCAAATGCCACGGTTGTTGGCCACAAATGTACTGCCGAGGGCTGCATCCCTTACAAAGCCAAGATGCAGAAAATCTGCGACTGGCCAGAGTGCCAGACTCTAACGGATGTCTGTGGTTTCCTGGGTGTATGTGGTGTCCTTCATATTTTTATCTGAGATTTCACTTCCATTGCCCACCCACTTGTTAATCTCACCCACAAAGGCGTCCCCTTTGAATGGGGTGAGCCTCAACAGACTGCCATGCAGCATCTGAAGGATGCAATCTGCAACTCCTCGGCCCTCTGTCACTTGGACTACGAATCTGGGTGCGAAGTGGTGCTCACTGTCGACACTTCATCAATCATGGTTGGGTATATCCTCTCACAGAATGAGGAAGATGGCGAGTGGTATCTGAACTGGTTCAGCTCCATCAGCCTTACTGGGGTGGAAAGCCACTACTCACAAGTGAAACTCAAGCTTTATGGACTCTTTCGTGCTGTCCACACAGTCTGCATTTTTATTTTTGGAGTCACTAACCTTACAGTTGAAATGGATGCCAAATATGTAAAGGGTATGATCAACAACCTGGATCTCCAGCCAAATGCAACCATCAATTGTTGGATCACCAGTATTCTTCTTTTCCATTTTTGTCTGGTTCATATCCCTACTACCAGTCATATGGGAGCAGACAGCCTCTCTCGTCGTCTGCCAAGCTCGGTGCTCCCTGCATTCATAGAGCCCCAATCTCCAGTTTTCCAGGTTGTAGCAAGATCGTTCAGAGTCCCTTGTGTCCCTGTGTCCTCCTGAGTGTATCTGGATCTCTTTAGTAAGTACCCACATGTATCCACGTCTATCTGTGTCTATCCACAGTCACCCGCATGTGTCCACATGTATCCACTGTGCCTGGTGTGACGCCAGACTCTGCTTAGTAGTTTGTTCTTCTCGTTTCTTGCTTGGTCTTATCTCAGTGGCCACATTTAACCTTTCCTTTGCTTATTTCCAATGTTCTTGGGCATCTCAGTTGCCGATGACATTAGGTTTCAATTCATTGCCACCTCATTACTTAGATTACCTTGTGATCCGCCCATAGGAACTCAGTCGTGGGAGCTGATTCCTAACTATAAAATCTTGTCCTAGGTCTTAGAATCATATCTATCTTCTGTCCCACATCTCAGGCCTGATTCCCTTCATCCCCATCATTTTGTCTTTGTCCTCTTTGATCTCGTTGTTCCCCTCGTCCACCAAATAGTTATCTGCTTCTGGACCAGTCGCTGCTGGCCACCAGACACTTGTATCCGCCGCCGTATCTGTGTCATTGTCATCTGGGCCACCCTGTTTTGCTTGCTAGACTTTGCTGGTTCTTTCTGTTAGGTGCTACACAGGTCTAGCTACCCCTTCTCTACCTTGTTTCCTGCTTTGAACCCCTTGGGACAAGTCATACTCGCCCAACTCTTCTACCTAGGTAGAAACACCCCTCTTTTTATTTTTCTTTCTTTCAGCATGGGTGTCTGTGGCCAAAAGGAGATGAAAGAATCAAGGAAGTGAATCATGGAAATGGAATGGTGTATCTGGAACTCCATGTGGAAGCTATGGAAACAGAGATCGGTAGGAGTACAAGGAAGAAGAAGTTCAGGAGAGCAGTGTGTGGCTGTCCGCTTTGAGAGCAAAGGGTTTCTAGTTATCCCCTCAGGGTATCTTAGGCAGCTTGCATTGTGGGTGTGGTGGGATGGTGTTACACTTGGTCTGGGTAGGGCCAAGCGTAGCCTCGAGCGGCAAGATTGGTTGAAGGCAAGGACAAAGGTTTGACCTAGGGGGCATCCTCTAGGGTCAAGGGTTCGTGATTCCCTGGGGGCTTCCTCAGGGAAGGGTCAGAGGTTCGGCCAGGAGTGGCGCAATCAAGGGTTCAAGAGAGCATCCACTCAAAGTAGGACAAGGACTTAGAGAGTCAAGGGTTCCGAGGCAAGCAAGTGTATTCCAAGAGGGTACTCGAGGAGGTTTAGCTTAAGGGAACTACACGAGCGAGCGAGGGTTTATATAGGGAAAGGGAAAGGTATGACTAAGCGGATGAGTCAAAAGAAGTCAGAATGAGTCATCCACAGTAAAGGACGCATCAGCATATTATTAATACAAATGGAAGGTCATGGAATGTGTTGGAATGTTCCACCGGTTCTGAAGAAGCAAGAACTAAGAAAAGAACAAGTCAAGTCACCAGGTTGTGCCAGCAGAGTGTGAAGCAAAAGAGAAAGAAAAAGGAATCATAACAGATGGCGACAGTGGAGCTAGACTTGGCTTCCATGGGTTCATCTGGAACAAGAGTGAGAGAGTCAGGAATAGGAGGGAACGAAATGATGGGGCTGTCTCCTCATATGACTGTAACATCTTTGTTAATAAGGGAATCTGGTGCTTTTCCAAGGTAGCAAATGAGGTATTGTTGTTCGCCAGCTTCTTCATCATCCTGTTGGTAGGATTTTGAGGACAAATCAATCTTCTCTGAGGTCCAGTTGATGACTGGGTTCCTGGTGTGAAGCCAGGGGAGTCTGAGGATCATCTTCTCCTTTCCACAGTTAATGACCATGAAGTTGCATTCCTCTTTCACTCCACCAATATGAATGGTAAGGCAGGCCTTGTGGCATACCATCCTGCTTTTGTTGACAATTCTGTCTACGTCTTGGGTAATAAGCAGTTTTGCCAACCTTTGCTTTGGAAATTGGTATTTTGCTACAAGGGAAAAATTAATGAGGTTTCCTGAGGCTCCACTGTCCACCAGAGCTTGAATCGAGATGGTTCATCTGTCTGGGATGGTGATTGTGACTGGGATTCGTATGGATGGTGCTTTCATGTTGGAGAGGATGGTTGGGGCAAAGGTGGCTACTTTTGCTACATGAAGCTTCTTAAGCATCTTAGTCCTTCTTGGGTGGGCAGTTCGTAGGACGTCTATGTCCATGGCATCTGGGTCCTTTTTGCAGGGTTCTGGTAGTTCCAGAAGTAGTAGTTGTACTGTCCTGGCTTTTCAGTACAAGTCCAACCTGGACTTCTGTGCATTGAATTGACTAGCCTTATCAATCCAGTTGTAGAGGGTGGTTGTGGGTCGTTCCATGGCAATGATCATGGTGACCAGTTCAGGATCCAACTCATCATTGAGTTGGTCAATTAATGTAACCTGGTCTGAGATACCAGTCTGGGCAGTGAAGAGTTGGAACTTGGTGACGTAATCAGAGAAACTGTTCTCCTTGTCTTGCAAGTTCTGCTGAAGTCTTCTTAGCTTCATTTGTGTGCTGGCTGTGATGTCATGAGGTGTGAATGTGGTGAGGAAGTTGTTACGCTGATTGCATAATAACCTAGCAGCACTCACTCAAAGTAGAGCGAAGTCTTATAGACAAAGCCAAGTTCGTTCTGCCAACTTGGTTAACAAGACAAGCTCCCTAATAACCTTTGGTAAAGGCTAGGGTCAAGAGTTTGATGGCAATGACTGGGATTGAACAGTCTCACACATAGGAAGATGCATGGAAGGTGGACTAGATTACTAGGCTTGATAGGCATAGAACTAGCTAGGGAACATGGGAGAAAGTACCCAACTTATATACAGAAGTGGCAAAGGGTGGGAACCTTCGGGGTTGAGGGTTCTACTAGATGGGGTGTGGGTGTCTGTGGCCAAAAGGAAATGAAAGGATCAAAGGAAGTGGATCATGGGAAATGGAACAGCGTGTCCAGAACTCCATGTGGAAGTGATGGAAATGGAGTTCGGTAGAAGTACAAGAATAGAAGAGTCCAGTGCAGTCTTGCTGCAGTTGCTATGGCTGCAGTGCTACTGCTGTGGTGGTCATGCGTTGGAATAGTTAAGGGTCCCTAGTTGTCCTTTCAGGGTATCTTTGGTAACCTATGTGCCAAGCGTGGGGGGGCGGGTGCAGAGAAGCTAGAGGTCTCCAATCAGCCAGGGCCTTCTCAACTATAGGTTCTGCAAAGAGTCTTCCCCATGTATCTTTGAGTTTATTGAGGAAGATCAGCACCTGCTGTTGTGGAGAGAAGATCTTGTCATTGATTTCATAATAGGCTCGCATTGTTATGCTGATGCATTAGAACCTAGCAGATTTATAGAGGATCTCGCGTTGACTCAAGCTGAGTCAAGTGGTGGCTAGGAACTAGTGTGGATTGAGTAGAACTAGCTTAGGGCTACAAGTACAGGGCGTTAGGTATTTATACGTTCTGGATGGAGATGGGAACTATGAGGGTCAAAAAGAGAGATACCATAGAGGAGTAAACAGACATCCGTGCAGAAGGAGTCAAACTGCTGCAGATTGAGTCAGGAATCAAAAGGGGAACAGAATGTGGAAGGGCGATGGATTCCAGGTGAAATCAAAGGGGAAATGGAACGTGGTGGTAATACAAGGCAATGAGGCAACTGCGGACTGCAAAGGAAGAAATAAACGGGTGGCATATACCGGGATGTCTAAAGGGGCCGATTGTCGAGGAACTGGGCAAACTCCTGTCAAAAGAAAGCTTGCTCCTCAGGAGTGATTGTAACACGCATAGTGTTACTCCACTATCAGACTTCATCTGGTTTGCCAGAGAAGTCTTTTGGTATTCCGGCAGTGGTTTCCTTCCTAGAGGTCCATCGAGAAGATCACCCTCATTCTTCAGCCATGGGTGGAGGTGAAGGAGGAGGTGGGGGTTCTTCAGTTGACTCGTCAAAGGTGTAGATGTTGAGGGGAATGTCCATTCTGGAGTAAGGATCATCCCAGTGTAGAGCACTAGCTCGCTCTACAGTGCTATCCACGCATTCTCCCAGCATTTACATATCATCCTGAGCTCCTAGACCTCACACTGAGACAATTCAATTGCCCTGAAACCTTCCTGGGTCTTACATCTCATAGGACTGATGTTCTCGGAGCTAAGACCAACAAAGACTGACATTTTTCCCACAGCCTGAACCACTCTTAGACCATAGACCGAGAGGACTGACACTTTTTTCCATGGTCTGGACTATACATTGGTCCACTCTATTTAGACATTCCCCTATACCTGACTGCACTCCATACCTTAGGTTACAAGGCCCGATAATTCTTGGGCCTACTTAAGGTCGTTTAGTGTATTTACACATGTATCTCCCTACATCTCATCTTCCCTTCCATTCTGGGCCTTTTCTCAACCTCTCCAACCTTAACCACACTTTAGAGTTTTTGAACTCTGCTTTCCTGCACCTTCAGTCCAAGTGTCGGTCTGTCCTAGGGCTTCTTGGACTTCAGCAAACATCTCAGGCTCCCTTTTGGGTTGAGCATATTGCACCTACAGACCCTCACCTGCTAACCTTCCCAAGGAGGATTGCCATTTTACACCAGATCAGTTCTTCTAGAGCAGATACTTCCATGGGGACTATAGTCCCTGCACCTGTGGCACTAGCGACAGATGCAATGGATATTCCATACCAGGAATAGTCGTGTGGTTCAGGGTTAAGGGTTTCTGCCAGCGTATACTGGGAGAGGGTCTTTTGGAGCTAACCATACTCCATACATCTTCCATGCGTCTAACACAAACACTCTAGACATGCCACCAGTCCATTCTTACAATCCCTGGAGCTTGTGGACTACAAAACTGGTCAACCAATGCCTTTTCCTACAGTCTGGACCATATGTCAGTCTTGTACAGATGATCTTGGACTATTCACACCTTAGCTAAACCAGTATAGAGCTTCAGAGCACTCTGTGGTGATATCCACCTTCCAGGCCTTGCATAACAACCACCAGATCATCCCTGAGCCTGCCACTATACAGAAACTAACAGACCAATGTTTTTTCCCACAATCTGACCATTCTTGGTCTATAACCAACACTTTGGATCAACAGTCTGACAGACTGATGCTATTTTTCTGTGGTCTGGACCAATGTCAGTCTTACTTGTGGTCTTCAAACTGCCTCAAAAACACTCTAATGCAATGCCTTACACTATTCCATACCTTAGTTACAAAGCCCAACAATCTCATGCCTTCTTAAGAACATTCTATATATTTACACATGTTATCTTCCTCTTTCCTATGCTTTTTCCACCTATCAGACCACCTGAAAACCCTCCAGATCACCTACAGACCTTCCTCCCTTTATTTTTGATGCTCTGCAGATCTTCTCCACCAAGTCCATATCTTTGGACTTTCAGACTCTGCTTTTCCACACCTTCAAATCAAGTGTTTGTCCATTTCAGAGCCTCTAGGACAATAGCAAACAATCTCAGACCCCCTTTGGGTCAAGCATATTATACCCACAGACCCACACTCACTATTCTCCTAGTGAGGATTGCTATTTTACACTGTTCTAATTAGACTTTCTGTATCTTTTTTACAAAGCTCAGCACATCCCAACCCATTTTTAAGCCAGTTTTGAGTATTTACACATGTATCTAGCTCTTACTGTACCTACCTCACTGACACCTTACCAATCTCTCCTCACTCAACCAACCAACCAGTCTTTTGAAACTCCAGTTTTCCACCTCCTTGGATCAAGCATTGGTTCTTTCCCAAACTTCCAGGACTTTAGCAAACATCTTAGGCCCCCCTTTTAGGTCAAGCCTATCACATCCAAGATCCACTACTATGACTTCTGGATGTCCTCTCACCTAGAACTTGTGTTTTACATCATCATCAGTGCTGGCATAAGGTGTGTTTTATGACCAGTCTATCTAGCTATGGTTGATGTGCATTTAGATCTTCAATGTTCTTCTGAATACAACATCACTAGATGCAGATCCTTTGACATGGACCTCCAGTTACCCTCAGCCATGTATGTTTATGTTAGGTTGCTCATAGACCACACTCACTATCCTAATTCAAGATGTATTTGCCTCAGGCTCACAGTGTCAAGGTGCTTGATTTGGAGCCTTTCATATGTATTTGGGCACTTTGTTGGTCATAACCAAGTTCATTACTACCAAGGCATCAGCCAATTTGCCATTCTGGATTCATGTATACTGAATGTGTCTTTCAACATTAACAACAGGTGCATACATTGCAATGGTTGGTGGAGATGCTGATGGCAGATACAGCATGGACAGTGGGAATCCAGGCAAAGGAGAGAATGCCAAACTTGCAACAATTCTGATCTCAAACCAGGCAAGTTTAGAGCAAGGTATAATTAGCATATTTACAACCTCCCTCATGGCAATCCAAGATACATGCATTATATCTTTGCAATCAATCTATATGAAGGATAGTCAGATTTAAAGAGCCACACAG
>JBBPLT010000724.1:0-14153 GCA_038089955.1 Strobilomyces dryophilus | reverse complement strand
TGTAAGGCATTGCATTAGGGTGTTTTGGAGGTAGTCCAAAGACTGTAAGTAAGACCAATGATGGTCTGTACCACGGGAAAATAGCATCAGTCTATCAGACCATTGGCCTGAGGTGTCGGTCATAGACTGAGAATGGTCGGACCATGGGAAAAAGTGTCAGTCCTTTGATTCCTATGTGTTGGAAGGCTTGGGGATGGTCTGGTGGTCGTCAGGCAAGGCCTGGAAGGTGGGGGAATGCGTGGATATCATCATAGAGCGCTCTAGAGCTCTACACCGCTAAACCCAAAGAAAGGGAAGCATGTAAAGCATTCATCGATGAACATTTGAAGAGCAGAAAAATAGTTCCTTCCAAATCCCCACAAGCCTCCCCATTTTTCTTTGTCCCAAAAAAGGATGGAGGACTTCACCCCTGTCAAGATTATTGATACCTTAACTCTCATATGGTTAAAAATGCCTACCCCCTTCCACTTATCTCAGACCTCATTGACAGGCTAAAAGGATCGAAACTCTTTACAAAGTTCAATGTTTGATGGGGATACAACAATATTTGCATCAAATCAGCCGACCAGTGGAAGGCCACCTTTATCACCCCTGATGGCCTATATGAACCTACCATCATGTTTTTCGGAATGTGTAACTCACCATCCACCTTCCAAGCATTCATGAATTACATTTTCAAGGACTATATCACGGAAGGATGGCTTATTATCTACATGGATGACCTTCTCATGCACTCCATCGATAACCCCGCCTTACATCGGGAACGGGTGCGAAAGGTGCTCAAACACATGAAAGAACACAGCCTATTCCTCAAACTCTCAAAATGTCAGTTCAAACAACGACAGGTGGATTTCTTAGGGATGATCATATCCACTGACACCATTTCTATGGATCCAATCAAACTGAAGGCCATTAAGGAGTGGAAAACACTGACCTCAGTTAAACAAGTCTGTTCTTTTATCGGTTTCTGCAACTTTTACTGCCGCTTCATCCCCAACTTTTCCCATATTGCTCACCCCCTTCTTGAGCTAACCCATAAAGGAAAACTGTGGACGTGGACCTCCACCTGCAAACAAGCCTTCAGAACGCTCCAGACCACTTTCCTCTCACAACCAGTCTTGGCCATGCCCGATGTTTCCAAACCATTCTCCATTACGATGGACACGTCACTAACCACCATGGAAGGTATCCTGATGCAGGCCGACAAGAACAGTTATTAGCTGTCATCAAGGCTCTGGAATCCTGGTGCTATTATCTCCAGGGTACCCCTCATCAGACCACCATCTTTACCGATCATAAGAACCTTACCTATTTCAAGCAACCCCACAAGCTGAATCGACGACAGGCCTGCTGGGCCATGTTCCTGGAAGATTTCAATCTTCTTTTTGTACATGTTCCTGGCTCCAAGCTTGCCCCAGCCGACGCTCTTTCCCGCAAGGATGACATCAATACCTCCAATGATAATGCTGAAGTTACTCTCCTTCCTGACTCCCTCTTTGCTCATACCTTAGATCTTTGTGTCCAACAACGTATTGCTGAGAACACTGCTCTCGACCCCACAGCCCAATGCCTCATCTCCCAACTTCAATCAGGCTTTCTTCCTCTTCCCCATTCCACCTTACACGACTGGTACTTTGATGGCACCAACCTCTATTTTAAGGGTCGTCTCTATATTCCCCCCGACCCTCGTCAGGAGCTTGTTCACTCCATCCACGAATCACTGGTGGGCAGCCATGGTGGCATTTTCTGCACTCTCCACCTCCTCCAAAAGGACTTTTGGTGGCCCAGCTTGTCTACCTTCATTCACTGCTTTGTCACTGGCTGTGCCACTTGTCAGGCCACCAAAGTCAACACCCACCCCACCATACCCCCACTCTCCCCCCTTGATTCCTCCGCCACTCACCCCTTTCAGCAAATTTCAGTTGACCTTATCACCAGCCTCCCCCTCTCCACTGGCTTTGACTCCATTATGGTCATGGTCGACCATGGCCTTACTAAGGAGGTAATTTTCACCCCTTTCCACAAAAACCTCAATGCTGCTGGACTGGCAGACCTTTTTTTCTGCAATATCTTCTCCTGAGTCGGTCTCCACGACTGCCTTATCTCAGATTGTGGCCCACAATTTGCTTCTGCATTGGCATGAGAACTCACATGTCTCCTCCACTATGACGTAGCCCTTTCCTCCGCCTATCACCCACAGACCAACAGCAAAACTAAACGAGCCAATCAGGAATTGGAAACTTATCTTCGGATCTTTTGCAAAGGACACCCAGAACACTGGGCTTCTCTCCTCCTGATGGTGGAATTCCATCACAATTCTTCTGTCCACTCTTCCACCTTAAAAACTCTGTTCTCCCTGATTCTCAGATATGAACCCCAAGCTTACCCACCCCTTGGCAAAACCTTTTTACTGGCCTTGGAAACCTGTCTCTTGGAACTTGATTCCACCCGAACTGAGGTGTTGGCCACCCATAAATAATCCCAACAAATTACAAAGGAGCAGATCTTCCCACAACTTCCACAATGGAAGGTCAGCAATAAGGTATGGCTGGACAACAGGAATCTCCGCATCAACTATGCATCAAGGAAGCTAGCCCCCCAAAGGGAAGGACAATTTGAAATTATTCAGGTACTATCTCCAGTGGCATTTCACCTCAAACTTCCCCCAGGATGGAAAATCCATGACATTTTCCATGCCTCCCTCCTATCTCCCTTCCGAGAAACTCCTGAACATGGCCCAAATTTCCTCAACCCTCCACCTGACCTTATCTTGAGAGAAGAAGAATATGAAATACAAGTGATACTCGCCCACTGCGGACCACAGAATTGGAGGCAATACCTTATCTCATGGAAGGGCTATGCCTTAACCGAAAATACATGGGAACCAGAAGGAAATCTACAGCATGCCACAGCGGAACTCCAGGACTACAAAAGGAGACATCTGCATGACTTCCCCTCCTTCTGCAGCTAGCCATGGCTTCCATCTCCATTGACCTCTCCTCTCTCAAAATCTCTTGCCTCATGCTCACTCTTTTTCTCCTCACACTGCAGAAGTTCTGGCTCGTGGACCACCCCCACCTGTTCCTGTTCCGCTATGGCAGATTCAGGTTCCAGTTTGGGTTCATTGCCCCGATGGACATGTCCAACCATGGCTGGCGTTATTATGACCCCTACAATAGCACAAACTCTGGATGGGATAATCAGGATCAGACTGGATGTGGCAGCTGGGGAAATTAAGAAGGATGGGGTCTGCCCCTATAAAAACCCTTCTACTCGCCTCCCCATCCTCACCCCCCCACTTGTATAAATAAAATGTCCATTCCAACATGTTTCCCCTCATAGCCTTGCCACTCATCACCATATGACTACTCTATGCCTCTGTCCTCAAATCACCCACCATTCTCTTTGCCATCGAACAACTCCCAGCCTTCATCGACAATCTGATTTTCGCTGTACTCATACATATCTACCACACCTACATGACCATCCACCTTTGACTTCAGCAGGAAACTCCAGGAGCAACTCACTGGGACAATCCCTTACATGAACTCAGAGGGTTTATCTTTGATGTCCTCAAAACAGCAGGGTTCCACAACCTCCTCGCCCTCCTTCCCTATTCCACATTGGCCCCCATTCTTGCACCACTCGTTGAAGACATCCCCACCAGTATCCATGCCCTCTATCTCTCCACCATCAATGGCAAAACCACCACCCTGCCCTGGAATCCTATTTCCGTTTCCACAGCAACCAACCCTTCCTCCTCAACTCAAACAACCCCACTGGCCTTGTCTTCAGAAACTAATACACCTTCTCACCCCGGAACTCACTTGCCGACCAATGAAGAAAATGAAGAACCCCCCTTCCCTGGTGCCTATTCCAATACCCCCTCGGCCACGTCCACACATGCCCTCCTTCATTTCCTCTCCACATTGGCAAGACCTTCTGAGGGATGCATCCAATGACCCTTCTTCTTCACTACCTTTCAATGAACTCACTCTTCACTGCAACATTCTCCCTCTGCCTCTTCTGCTGATTCACTCCGCAGTCGACCCGGAGCAACTCCACCACCCTCTTCCTGGGGTCCCCATTGCTGACGATGCTACATCTGTCATTCGCGCAACCATGTACGACCCAACTGCCCCCCTTTCTATTGTGCCATCTGCCGCCGCACTGCTCCCAGACATCTTCACACCTCTTGCCCCGAGTATACATGCCCCTCCTGCAGTCTTTCTGCTCCAGGACATTGCCCTGCTACCTGTCCTACCTGCAATAATATCAGCTCCCACTCCTGTGAGGCAGGAGATGATTGAGTCAGTGTCTCAATTCTACGAGAAGGGTAATGTTACAATCTCCAAAAAAGAGATGGCCTTCTTCTGACAAGAGTACATGCAGTTCCTCGATAATCAGTCCCTTTAGATGTTTCAGTATATGCCACCATTTTGTTCTCATGATTCTCTGTTTCCTATATTAACACCGCGTTCCATTTCCAATTCCTTCTCCCGGAACCCGTCACCCTTCTGTCTTCCGTTCCCCTTTTAGCTTCCTGACTCGATCCACAGTACTTGACTCATTCCACACGGATGTCTGTTTGCTCCTCTAGGGTATCTCTCCTTTTGGCCCTCATAGTTCCCCCCCCATCCAGAACCTATAAAATACTTGACGCCTTGTACTTGCAGCCCTAAGCTAGTTCTATGCAATACCATGCTAAGTTCCTAGCCACCACTTGACTCAAAGGATTGAGCTCTTGCGAGACCCCTCCCACAAGTCTTTATTCCACTTGAGATGGAATACTGCTAGGTTCTATGCATCAGCGTAACAGTCATCGCTGAGTGAATTGGATGAAGAGGGGGAGCCAGTTCATCATAAAGGAGCTCAAGGTCCCTGTAGGGTATAACCTGGGTAGGGTCAATAGAGGTGGCATGGAGGAGGTCCTGCCAATGTGGTGAAGAGGTGAAGGAAGGTGCAGAGGGAGTGATCCTGGGGGGAATGGGAATGGGTTTTGGGGATAGTGGCTCCTTCCATAGGTTCTTCTTCCATGGGCATTGTAGGGCCTCTGGGGCAAGGTCCCAAAGAAGCCATTGAAGGTAAGGCCAGAGGGGTGGACTGCATGTTTCCTTGCAAGGGGGTAGGGGAGGATGGTCAAGGGGAAGTGGGGTCCCTGTTACGCCAATGCATAGAACCTAGCAGTATTCCATCTCAAGTGGAACAAAGACTTGTGGGAGGGGTCTCGCGAGAGCTCAATCCTTTGAGTCAAGCAGTGGCTAGGAACTTAGTGTGGTATTGCGTAGAACTAGCTTAGGGCTACAAGTACAAGGCATTGAGTATTTTATAGATTCTGGATGGGGGGGGGGAACTACGAGGGCCAAAAGGAGAGATACCCTAGAGGAGCAAACAGACATTTGTGCAGAATGAGTCAAGTACTGCGGATCGAGTCAGGAAGCTAAAAGGGGAACGGAAGATGGAAGGGTGACAGGTTCCAGGAGAAGGAATTGGAAATGGAACACAGTCTTAATACAGGAAATGGAGAATTGTGAGAACAGAATGGTGGCATATACCGAAACGTCTAAAGGGACCAATTATTGAGGAACTGCATGTACTCTTGTTGGAAGAAGGCCATCTCTTCTTTGGAGATTGTAACAGTCCCTGGACGCAGTTGTGGCTTCTTCTATAGATGAAGCGACAAGAGTGAATCCCTAGTAGTGGCGACTAGACTAGGGTCAAGGGTTCAATAGCGTCGGCTAGATTGAACGGTCTCACGCGTATGAGGGAGCGTGGAAGAGGGACTAGATTACTACACTGGTTATGTGTAGAACTAGCTAGGGGACATGGGAGAAAGTACCCGACTATATATACTGGTAAGGCAAGGGGTGGGAACCTTCAGGGTTGAGGGTTCTACTAGATGGGGTGCGGGTGTCCCTGGCCAAAAGGAGACAAAGGATCAAAGGAAGTGGATCATGGGAATGGAATAGCATACCCGGAACTCTGTGTGGAAGCGATGGAAATGGAGTTGGTAGAAATACAAGAAGAGAAGATCTGGTGCAGTCTGGCTGCAGTTGCTGCGCTTTGGGGCAAAGGGTTTCTAGGTGTCCTTCCTGGGTATCTTTGGTAACCTACACACTAGGTGTGGCAGGGCGGGTGTGGAGGAGCTTGAGGTCTCCATGGGGTCATTGTTGGAGGTGTCAGGAACGAGAGTGAGGGAGTCGGGGGTGGGAGGAAAAGAAAGGATGGGGCCGTCCTCTCGTGTAACTGTAACAGAAGGAAGGGAAGTCATGCAGATGTCTCTTTTTGTAGTCCTGGAGTTCCACAGCGATGTACTGTAGGTTTCCTTCTGGTTCCCAGGTTATTGTCATATCCCATATGAACGCCTAGTCAAACCCCGCTTATGCGGACTTCACTCCGCAGCAAGAACGCACAAACTCCACTGCTTTCTCGTGCTAGAGGCTATCCCACGCTCCCAGACTTTGGTTCCACTATTGGTACATTCTCCTAGTCCTCTTACGTTCACTCTTGTATTCCTTTTAGTCTTAGATCTGCTTCTTAGCAAGTTCCATACCAATGCTGCACTGCTCCGGCATTCTGCTCATTCTGCCTTCCGTCTTACTCATGTCCATTCCCCGTTCCCATTCCGGACTCAAAGCTATGTAACCTCTTAGTATATAAAGTCTCGTACATTACTCTGTAGACCTCAGTTCAAATATCGAATAGATCCAACTCCCTCTAACTTCTGCTTGAGTCCTTGACTCTACTCCGAACCCACTCGACTTCATCGTTGACGACGTTAAGTCACATTCTGCCCACTCCCGAAATTCCAGGACAAGACTTAGACAATGGCGCAGTGCTCCAACCCAAGTCGTTGAAGCCAAGTCCCGTCAGACAAGCCGAAACTCCGCCTTCAAGGGGTTTCATCCAGAGTTGACCTGGACTCTGACAGTTATTTTCTAAGAAAGCATAGCCTTTCCAAAAGATAAGGTATTGCCTCCAGTTTCTGTTATGCTGGTTGCGTAGTAACCTAGCAGTGCTCACTCGAAGTAGAGTGAAGTCTTATAGTCGAGGCAACAAGAGTGAATCCCTAGTAGCGGCGGCTAGACTAGGGTCAAGGGTTCAATAGTGTTGGCTAGATCGAACGTTCTCACACGTATGAGGATGCGTGGAAGTGATACTAGATTACTACACTGGTTATGCGTAGAACTAGCTAGGGAACATAGGAGAAAGTACCCGACTATATATACTGGTTAGGCGAGGGGTGGGAATCTTCAGGGTTGAGGGTTCTACTAGATGGGGTGCGGGTGGCCGTGGCCAAAAGGGGAACAAAGGATCAAAGGAAGTGGATCATGGGAAATAGAATGGCGTGTCCGGAACTCCGTGTGGAAGTGATGGAAATGGAGTTGGTAGAAATACAAGAAGAGAAGATCCAGCGCAGTCTAGGTGCGGTTCCGATGCTGCAGGTGGAAGGGCAAAGGGTTTCTAGACGTCCTTCCTGGGTGTCTTGGATAACCTACGCGCCAGGCGAGGCGGGGCTGGAGTGGAGGAGCTAGGGGTCTCCATGGGGTCGTCGTCGAGGACGGAGGTGTCTGGGACGAGGGTCAGGGAGTCAGGAATGGGAGGAAAAGAAAGGATGGGGCCATCCTCTCAAGTAACTGTAACAGTTTCTGGGCCCATGGTGTGCGAGTATCACTTCAATTTCGTATTCTTCTTCTCCAGCAATAAGGGCAGGGGAAGGGTTAAGGAAGTTGGGGCCATGTTCGGTGGTTTCGTAGAAGGGAGATAGAAGAGAAGTATGAAAGATGTCATGGACCTTCTATCCTGGAGGAAGTTTCAGTTGGAATGCTACAGGAGATAGTACCTGAATGATTTCAAATGGTCCTTCTCTCCGAGGGGCTAACTTTCTAGAGGCATAGTTGATGCAGAGATTCCTGTTGTCCAGCCATACTTTATCTTCGACCTTCCATTTTGGGAGACAGGGAAAGATCCGTTCCTTCATGATCTGTTGAGAGTGTTTATGGATGGCCAAGGCTTCTGATTGAGCTAAGTCAAGTTCCAAGAGTTGGGTTTCAAGGGTGGGGAGGAAGGTTTTGCCTATCGGTGGGTAGGCCTGAGGTTTGTATCCAAGGATTAGGAAGAATGGGTTTTCAAGATGGAAGAATGGACTGAGGAGTTGTGATGGAATTCTGCCATCAGAAGAAAGGAGGACCATAATTCTGGATATCCTTCACAGAAGATGCAGAGATAGGTCTCAAGCTCTTGATTGGCTCATTCAGTTTCTCCGTCAGTCTGGGGGTGATAAGCAGATGAGAGGGCGACATCATAGTTGAGGAGATGGGCAAGTTCATGAGTGAAAGCAGAGGCAAACTGTGGGCCATGATCAGAGATGAGTCAGTCATGTAGGCTGACACAAGGGAAGATATATTGGAAGAATAGGTCTGCAAGGACGGCGGCATTGATGGTTTTGTGACAAGGTGTGAAAATTACCCCCTTAGTAAGACCATGGTCAACCATGACCATGACAGAGTCAAATCCATGAAAAAGAGAAAGGCCAGTAATGAGATCAACAGAGATTTGTGCGAACAGGTGGGTGGTGGAGTCAAGGGGGAAGAGGGGTGGGATAGTGGGGTGAGTATTTACCTTGGTAGCCTGATAGACAGCACAGCCAGTAATGAAACAGCAGACGAAAGAAGACATCCCAGGCCACTAGTAGTCCTTCTGGAGGAGGTGGAGGGTTTGAAAAATACCTCCATGGCTGCCAGTAGGGGAGTCATGGATGGAATGGACAAGGTCTTGGTGGGGTTCTGGGGGGAATGTAGAGGTGGCCTTTAAAGTAGAGGTTGGTACTGTTGAAGTACTAGTTGTGGCATGTAGAGTGTGGAAGCGGGAGGAAGCCAGACTGTAGTTCTTTGACAAGGTGAAGGGCAGTGGGGTCAAGGGCAGTGTTTTTTTGCAATATGTTGTTGCACACAGAGGTCAAGGGTGCAGGCAAACAGGGAGTCAGTGAGGAGAGTGACTTCAGTATTATCCTCAGTGGTATCAATACAGTCTTTTCAAGAGAGGGCATTGGTAGGGGCAAGTTGGGAGCCCACCCAGTACATGGATGAAGAGAAGGTCAAAATCTTCAAGGAACATAGCCCAGTGGGCCTGGCAACAATTCAGTTTATAAGGCTGCTTGAAGTATGTGAGATTTTTATGGTCGGTGAAGATGGTCATTCGGTGGGTGGTTCCCTGGAGGTAGTGTTTCCATTGCTTGAGAGCCTTAATGACCACTAAAAGTTCCCAATCATAAATATCATAATTTTGCTCAGTGGGGGCAAAGGTTTCAGAGAAGTAGGTGTAGGGGTGAAGGTTACCATTCTCATCAGCTTGCATGAGGATTCATCCAGCAGCGGTGAGGGAGGCGTCAGTCATGATGGAGAATGGTTTCGAGATATTGGGCATGATGAGGACTGGGCAAGAGAGGAAGGCTTTCTGGAGAGTGTGAAAGGCATGTTTGCGATCAGGCATCCAGGCCCATACTCTGCCCTTGTGGGTTAGTTCATACAGGGGGCGAGTGATACAAGAGAAGTCTGGGATGAAACATCAATAGAAGTTACAGAAGCCAACGAAGGAGTGAACAGCGTTGACAGAGGTGGGGGGTTTCCAGTCCTCAATGGCCTTCAGCTTGGTGGGGTCCATGAAGATGGTGGTTTTTCAGATTAGGAGACGAGCACGCTCCAAGGGAGAGAGGTGAAGGTGGCGTAGCCAACATTGTTCTATGTTAGTGGATGGTGCTGCATCAAGGAATTGAAGGAGATATTGTTGTTCAATGGCATCCAGATCGTCATGTTGAATAGTAGTGGGTTTATCAGGAAGGGTGACAGTTCCTTCTGTCTAGTCAATGAGTGGGTGAAGCCAAGGGAGTCCTAGGATCATGTTTTCTTTTCTGCAGTTTAGAACCATGAACTCTTGCTCTTCTTTGATGTTTCCTATGCAGAGGGTGATCAGAACCTTGTGGTGAATGATCCCTCCCTGGTTCTCCATTCCGTTCATATTCTGGGCTTTCATGGGTTTGGCCAGGCATTCCTTAGGATGGTGCCTGATGAAGTTTCCAGAGGCACTGCAATCAATGAGGGTGTTAGTGTCGATGATTTTTGCTCTAGCGAAGGTGTAGAATGAAATAGGAATTCTTATTGAATAGACCTTCAGATCAGATACTAATACAGAAGCAATCATAGCTTTGGGGAGTTGTAACATCAACTCACGTCTCCCCTTTAAAAACCCTCTTGGTTGGTGAGAGTAGCTCTGATTTCCACCATTTCTTCATCATCAGGAGGGATTTCTTCTTTGGCGTTGGCAGCTTCATCATCTTCATAGCATGCTTTAAGGACTTTGAGGATGTCTTGAGAGGAGATCCCTTTCTTCTTTCTGATAGTAGAGACATACTTCTCAACTTCTGTCTGCTTTACTTCTGTGGTGCGAACGTATCCTAGGGAGGGCTTGGGAGAGGAGTTCTTTCGTTCTTTATCTTTCCTCTTTCCAAATCAGGGGTGATTTCTAGTGGAACAACCTTTCTTGTGACAGATGAAGTAAAGGTTATCCCAGATGTGGCGTGCACATTCAACAGGGGAGAGCTGGATGGCATCGATGTCCATGGCATTGGGGTCTCTTCCTCGATGCCCAGAGTCACGTGAAAGGAGGTGTCCGATGGTCCTTCCTTTTTTTGTACCATTTCAGGCAAGATTTCTGTGCATGGAACTGGCTTGCCTTCTGAATCCAATCAATAAGCATTGTGGGGGGTTTCTCCATAGATATGATCATTCTGGTGATTTCAGGGTCCAGTCCTTTATTGAATCTGTCAATGAGAGTAACTGGGTTGGTGATTTTGGGCTTGGCCATATAGATCTGGAACTTAGTAACATAGTCCAAAAATCTATTCTCTTTGTCATGTAGGTTCTATGATAGGTGAGTGAGTTTGCTGCAAGCAGCAGCATGTTCATCATGGGAGGTAAACGTGGTGAGGAAGTCCTGGATGATTTTCCAAAGGGATGGTTTATCCTTGTTGGCAATGAGAGGATCCAAAAGTTTCTCTAAAAGTGGTTCAGCAAAGAACCATCCTCTTTCCTTGTTCAGCATATTAATGAAGATGAGTCATTGTTGTTTGGGGGAGTGGACATTGGAGTTAATGGTGAAGTAGGCTTTCATTGCATTGCTCCACCATTTGGCATCCTGCAGGTCTCTGGAAAATCCTTCAGGGAGGCCAGCTTTCACTTCTTGAGCATGGGTGGTTTCGGTGTCCATCTCAGATTTAGGCGATTGGAAGGGGAATTGTGCTGCGATTTTTTCCCAAGTGGACATTGGTCCAGGGCCTAGGGCTTCTTCTAGGGCTTTAACAGTGAGGGGTAGAGAGACTGATTCTTCTTTGAGTGGTCTCCTCTCACTAGGCAGCAAAGGTTCTTCCCACAGTGGCTCAGGGGTGTTAAGATGGGTGGTTCTGACGATGTGATGTGGGGAAAAGGGAGAAGTGGGAGTTCAAGAGGTTCTGGCAATTCTGCTAATTGGAGCAGGTACAATGGCAGAGGGTTGTTCAGTGGGAAGGGTGAAGAGTCTGGAGGGTTGGTGTTCATCCTCAGAGGAGTTGGCCTGGTAGCACAATGAAATCTTGACTATACAAGTCTCTTCCTACTCTGATGTGGAGGGGAGGATGGAAGAGCTAGTTTTTTTGTTATGCTGAGTAGCATAGAATCTAGCAGTGTTCACTCCAAGTGGAACAAGAACTTGCCAAAGGGGGTCTTGTGAGACTTGAACTGTCAAGGCAAGCAGGTGGCTGGGCACTAGGCTTTAGATTGCATAGAAATAGCTGGGGACTATGATACATGGGCATCAGGTATTTATATGCATGGAATGGAGGTGGTGTTACAGTCACACGAGAGGACGCCCCCATCCTTTCTTTTCCTCCCGTCCCAGACTCCCTGACTCTCGTTCCCAACACCTCCTTCCTAGACGACGACCCCATGGAGACCGCTAGTTCCCCCACACCCGCCCTGCCACACCTGGCACGTAGGTTACCCAAGATACCCAAGAAGGACGCCTAGAAACCCTTTGCCCTTCAATGCACAGTCACTGCAGCAAGACCGCACCAGAATCTCCCCTTCCTGTACTTCTACCATCTCTGTTTCCATCTCTTCCACACGGAGTCCCAGACATGCAGTTCCTCTTCCCATGATCCGCTTCCTTTGATCCTTTTGTCTCCTTTTAGCCACAGACACCCGCACCCCTTTTAGTAGAACCCTCAACCCTGAAGGTTCCCACCCCTGCCACCTCCCAGTATATAAGTCGGGTACTTTCTCATGTTCCCTAGCTAGTTCTACGCCTACCAAGCCTAGTAATCTAGTTTCACTTCCACGCATCCTTCTACGCGTGAGACCGTTCGATCTAGCCAATGCTATCGAACCCTTGACCCTAGTCTAGTCGCCACTACTAGGGATTCACTCTTGTCGCTTCATCTATAAGACTCCGCTCTACTTCGAGTGAGCACTGCTAGATTACTACACAACCAGCGTAACAAAAGAACTAGCTCTCTTTCCTCCCTCTTCGCCATAATAGTAGGAGACTACCCTCGGACTTCCACTCACACTACGACGCCTCTGGAACTTTGGAAACAGTCTACACATACTAGGACGCCTCTAGACCTTTCGGAAATTGTTCACGCATACTTGATGCCTCTGAACCCCGAACTCTGATAGTAGTTCAAGCACACTACGACACCTCTGAACCAACCATGTCCCACAGGAGCTCACCTAGATGACCGGAAGAAAGACTTCACTTTCCCTCTTCCCTAGGACAATGATCCCCTCTATTCCGACCACCCCGCAATCCCTCCCCTGAAAACGTTCCCCCTTATCGTTGACGACCACGCGTAGATGTTCCTGACATGGAAGACGTACAAAGCATGGTTAGCTCCACAGAACCCTCTGCCCTATACGCTTTGGCAGAAACCCTTAACCCTGAACCCCACGACTACTCCAGATACGGAATATCAGTCGCATCAGTCACTGGCGCCGTAGGTGCAGGAACCATCACCCCAATGGACGTATCCACTCCTGAAGAGCTGATCCAAGATCAACCTACTCCAGTAGATCTGGTCCAAGAGTACTTCAGAACATACACCCCACTTGACCCCAAAACTTCGGGCGAATCCACTGAGGAACCCCCACACTTTCCTTCACCTCCACCTCTGGCTGAGGAACAAGGACATCCTACCAGATGGACTTCCAAGAAAGAAACAACTGCCGGAATTCCAGACGACTTCTCTGGCCAACTGGACGAGGCTTGATGGTGGAGTAACACCATGCAAGCATACTACGAAATCAACGACAAAGTTTTCTCCCCACAACAACAGGTACTCATCTTCCTCAACAAGCTCAAGGATGCTCGAGGAAAACTTTTCACGGAGCCCCTGGTAGAAAAGACTCTAGACAATGACGAAAGAAAACAACCTTCTCTTTTCACTGTCATCAGCAACTTCCTTACCACATTCTCCCCTCATGACATCGCGGCTAGTGCCCGGATGAAACTTTGGAAACTCAGACAGAATTTATGAGACAAGGAGAACGGCTTCTCCAACTATGTCACAAAGTTCCAACTCCATGCCTCTCAGATAGGCATCTCAGACCAAGTCACACTAATCGACCAGCTCAACGACGGGAAGGACCCAGAACTGGTCACCATGATCATCACCATGGAACACCCCCCAACCACCCTTCATGACTGGATTGACAAAGCTAGTCAATTCCATGCTCAAAATCCCGATTGGACTTATACCGCAAAGGAAGGACAGTACAACACTTCCTCTCTAAGACCCAGGAATACTCCAAGAGAGATCCGGATGCAATGGATGTAGATGCCGTCCGGACCTCTCGCCTGAAAGGAACCAAGGAACCAAAGAAGCTTTGTGTGGCCAAGGTAGCAACCTTTGCCCCAACAATCCTCTCCAATACGAAGGCCCCTTCTGATACAACCCTAAACCATCAAGGTCTTAGGTTACCCCTTGTCAACATAGACCAACACCAGGGAGTCTGAGGAAAGGAGGTGGTGTTGGAATCAAGGCTGGGCAGGCTTAGGGAGGTCCAAACCCAAGTGAACTTGACTGGAGGACGTCCAGTACAAGCCCCTTGGCTTATATACAC
>JBBPLT010000723.1:0-14158 GCA_038089955.1 Strobilomyces dryophilus | reverse complement strand
ACATGTGGTGCTCTGATCTACAGATGCAGGACCGTATAAAGAGAGAAAGTCCATACCCTATACCCTGCATAGGAATGTACCATAGAAGGATAAGTTAGGCATGAGGAGTCCGCATGTAAACCAGTGCATGCTTCCATAACATGAGGTGCCAGCTGCCATCAAGGGGGTGGCAGAATGGAAGACATAATGTGAAACATACCAGTATTTCGGGTATCACAGAAGAGAAGCATGAGAAGCAAGCCAGTGCTTCTGTGAGATGGAAGAAGGTGGCGCAGCCTACCGGGCATAGGGGTAGAAGCTACCAGGCTTCCATAGATAAGGGTCTAGAAGGGCACTGCCCTGATAGATAGGAATGAGAGTGGTGACGTTTTAAAGATCCTAGGTGTCCTGGGTGGACTAAGGTCAGTAAGTCCAGTTAGCCCGGGGACAGGTCCAGGTGATCAAGGGGGGTGTGTAGGGGCGATCCGTTCGCCCCCAGAGGACTCTGGAAGAGGTCTAGGAAGAGGGGAGTCGACCAAGAGCAAGAAACCGGCAGTCCGGGGCCTTGAGAAGGTGCGCCGGTTGGACCGGTCGATAGTCCGGTAGTCCGGTCGCTGAGTAGACGAGGCCGGCGAGCGTAGGACGGGGTCGGTAAACCGAACTTTTGAGCGAGAACGTTGAGATGAGTGGACCGTGGTAAGGTCGTGAGTAGGAACGTGAACAGAGACGGAGGCGGTAGTCGGCGACGGGCCGAAGCGGTGAACGGTGACGGTAACGGTAGTCGGCGACGGGCCGAGACGATGGACGGTGGTTCTGAGCAAAACGGGAGCTGGATTGCATAAGTCTAACTACATCGCTTTATAGTCCGGGTATGCCCGAGACTTGACAACGAGTAGGAAAGTAAGCCTATGAGGATAAATGGAAACGAGGATAAAAAAAGATGAAACAAGGTCGCCGACTCTAATGTCGACGCCGAGACAACGGTAACGAGGAAGCGAACATACATGCGAAGGTCCGGAGATAAAGGAACTGAGCTGCCGGGCCGGTCGAACAGACCGGTCTTCAGAAAACCAAGACCGGTGTGACCGGCTCGGGCCCGGTCATCGGTCTATGTACTCGGTCTAAGGTAAAAGAGCTCGGAGAGGGATAGGAATGTTAGAGAGGAGTCAGGAAGGCTCGGGAGTGAAGGTATGCGGTTAGAATATGGTAAGAAGGGGTGATACGACCGTAGAGGCCTACCGGTCTCTACAACGTCATGGACAGAGGGCAAGGCTGTGGCCGTTGACCATGAGTCGTTGGAAGTCTAGAGTAAGGTCTAGCCTCTCTAGGGGAGGGTGTGGCGGCACTGCCGGCACGTCTAAAGTGTTTGCTGTCCAGGCTCCAGAGAAGTGTGGAACGAGTGACAACAGTCTAGGATCGGGAGATAGAGGCACTGCCTTCATCTAATCAAGGAGATAGCTGTGGCACTGCCACAGATAAGATAGTGGATGATGGCACAGCCACCGATAGAGATAAGATAAGGTGGGGCACAGCCGCACCGTGATAAGATAAGATAAGAATGCACAGCATTCTTGAGGAAAAAGATTGAGAGCCATGCTCGATCAAGGACTTGATAAGCTGATCTTGCAGCCAGATCTTGTCCGATAAGCTCGCAGAGCTTGTTGTTATGACCCGAGTGTAACAGTCCTTCGCAGAAGATCCGAAGATAGGTTTCGAGTTCCTGATTGGTGCACTCAGTCTCTCTGTCAGTCTGAGGGTGATAGGCGGAGGAGAGTGCTATGTCATACTGGAGGAGATGGGCAAGTTCACAGGTGAATGCTGAGGTGAATTGTGGGCCTTGGTCAGAGATGAGTCAGTCGTGTAGGCTGAATCTAGGGAAGATATTGCAGAAAAAGAGGTCAGTAAGTCCAGCGGCGTCAAGGTTTTTGTTACATGGGGTGAAAATTACCCCCTTTGTAAGGCCATGGTCGACTACGACCATGACAGAATCAAAGCCAAGAGATAGTGGGAGTCCTGTGATGAGGTCAATGGAGAGTTGTTGGAAGGGGCAGGTGGCAGCGGAGTCCAGAGGAGAGAGAGGCGGCACAGTAGGGTGAGTGTTCACCTTGGCGGCCTGGCAAGTGGCGCACCTGGCGACGAAGCGACGAACAAAAGAGGACATTCCTGGCCACCAGAAGTCCTTCTGGAGGAGGTGGAGTGTGCGGAAGATACCCCCATGGCCTCCAGTGGGGGAGTCATGGATGGAACGAACAAGGTCCTGATGGGGGTCCGGGGGGATATAGAGATGGCCTTTAAAGTAAAGGTTGGTGCCGTCAAAGTACCAGTCATGGAGTTGGGAGTGGGGGAGTGGAAGGAACCCAGATTCAAGTTCCTTGATGAGGCATTGGGTGGTGGGGTCAAAAGTGGTGTTTTCCGCAATGCGCTGTTGAACGCAGAGGTCCAGTGCCCAGGCGAATATAGAGTCCAGAAGGAGGGTGACTTCTGCGTTATCATCAGAGGTGTCTACATTGTCCTTGTGTGAGAGGGCATCCACAGGGGCAAGCTGCGGGCCAGGAATATGGACGAAAAGAAGATCAAAGTCTTCGAGAAACATGGCCCAATGTGTTACGATCGCTGCCCCATGATCAGCATCTACAACAGATTTATATCTTTTTCTTATCTTTTATCTTATCTAATCTCTTTATCTTATCATCAGGATCAATGGCCTCAGCCTTGCCCTCTGATCTCTGCACCACCGTCACTCCTTCACACCTTCACCATTCACCCATGCTTGACACATCCTTGACACAGCCCTGGTGCTGTGCATGCTTCTCTTCTCTTCTTTCATTTCCGCACATGCTTCTCTTCCATTCTCCCACCGCCGCATGGCTGTGGTATGCTTCTCTTCTTTCATCTCCGATGACACATGTTTCACCCTTGATACACGTTTCAGCCACACTCCTGCACCCAGGGCACAGGGTATGGACTCTTTTAGATGGAATGTGTTATGTAATCCTATGTAGCCTATGAATATATAAACCCACTGAACGACGACTGGCATCCCCAGTCTAGTTCACTTGGGTATCCTCCTCTCTAAGGCCCCAGCCTAGACGCCAACTCTCTCCCCTTCCACAGAGCTTTGGTTGACAAGTGGTAACTCAAGGACTTTAGGTCTTAGGGTTGTATCACAATGGGCCTGGCGATGATTCAACTTATGAGGTTGTTTGAAGTAGGTGAGGTTCTTGTGGTCGGTGAAAATGGTGGTTTGGTGAGAGGTGCCTTGGAGGTAGTGGCACCATTGTTCGAGCACTTTGATCACAGTGAGCAGTTCGCAATCGTAGATGTCATAGTTGCATTCTGCTGGGCCAAAGGTTTCAGAGAAGTAGGTGCAGGGGTGGAGGTTGCCATTATCATTGGCCTGCATGAGGACGCCACCTGCAGCGGTAAGGGAGGCATCGGTTATGATGGAGAAGGGTTTGGATACATTGGGCATGGCAAGAACAGGTTCAGAAAGAAAAGCTTTTTGGAGGGTCTGGAATGCTTCCTCACAATCCAGGGTCCAGGCCCAGACTTTTCCTTTATGCGTGAGCGCGTGGAGGGAGTGGGCAATGTGGGAGAAGTTCGGGATAAAGCGACAGTAGAAGTTGCAGAACCCAATGAAAGAGCGGACCTGTTTTATGCAAGTGGGGGGGGACCACATCTTGATGGCATTTAACTTGGTGGGGTCCATGGAGAGGGTATCAGGGAGATGACCATGCTGAGAAATTCTACCTTTCGCTGTTCAAATTGGCATTTGGAGAGTTTGAGGAAAAGTCCATGTTCCTCGAGCCATTTGAGGACTTTTCGAACACGTTCCCTGTGGAGGGTAGGATCATCCACAGAGTGAACCAAGATGTCGTCCATATAGATGATGAGCCATCCTTCTGAGATATAATCCTTGAAGATGTGGTTCATGAATGCTTGGAAGGTGGATGGCAAGTTGCACATCCCAAAAAACATGACAGTTGGTTCATAGAGGCCGTCGGGGGTGATGAAGGCCGCCTTCCACTGATCAGAAGGTTTGATTCATATGTTGTTATAGCCCCATCAAATGTTGAATTTAGTGAACAGTTTTGATCCCCTAAGTTTGTCCACGAGTTCGGAGATGAGTGGGAGGGGGTAGGCATTTTTGACAGTGTGTGAGTTGAGGTAGCAATAATCCTGGCAAGGGCGGAGTCCGCCATCCTTCTTTGGGATGAAAAAAAAGGGGGATGCTTGTGGGGATTTCGACGGGATGATCTTCCCACTTTTGAGGTGCTCATTGATGAACTCTTTGCAAGCATCTCATTCGTGAGGATTTAGGAGATGAACCTTGGCCACTTTTGGGATGAAATCTTTCCCAAGATCGATGGCATGATCAAAGGGATGATGGGGAGGTAATTCCCCTGGTTCCAGTTCTCCAAAGACGCTGGTGAAGTCCTTGTAGGGTTCCAGTAGGGTTACTTCATCTTTCTTTGTGGCCATGGCAAGTTCCGTGGAGATAGTGGTTTTTCAGATGAGAAGGCAGGCTCTTTCAATGGGCGAAAGGCGGAGGCATTGGAGCCAACACCGTTCTATGTCGGTATTGGGTGCTGAATCAAAGAATCGCATGAGGTATCTTTGTTTGATGACATCAGGGTGGTTGTGTCATTGTACGTATGGTTTATCGGGAAGGGTAACAGTCCCTGATGCCCAATTGATGACCAGGTTGGCTTGTTGAAGCCAGGGCAGCCCCAGGATGAGGTTTTCTTTTCCACAGTTGGTGATGGTGAAGTCCCTTTCCTCTTTGTTTCCACCAATTTGGATGGTGAGGCACGTTTTGTGGCAGATGATTCCTCCTTGGTTGACTGTGCTGTCCATGTTTTGTGCGATTAGTGGTTTGGCAAGGCATATCTTTTTAAGGCAGTGTTTTTCGATCAGGGCGCAATCGATCAGATTTCCAGAAGCCCCACAATCAATGAGGGCATTAGTGTCAATGATTTTTGCTCCAGGGAAAGCATAAAAGGAAATGGGGATTCTCATTGAAACAGCTTTCTTACTGGATACAAATACAGGAGCAATAGAGATGGTGGGGGATGACGACGACGATCTGTCTCCCCCCTTTAAAAACCCTCATCTGGAGTGGTTTTGGTGGCCCTTACTTCTAAGGGTTCTTCATCAATTTCTTTGGCTTCTTCTTCACCTTGGGAGGCAGCTTCGTCGTCCTCATAACATGCCTTGAGGACCTTGAGTACATCCTGGTGGAAGATTCCCTTCTTCTTTCCCATGGATGCAATATACTTCTCTACCTCGCTTTGCTTGGCTTCTTGAGTGAAGATCGCGGAGGGGGAGGAAGAGGCAGGCATGGTTTTAGGGCATAAGGGGGGTCAGCTATCTTGCTGTCCTTTTCCTTTCCCTTGGCGCGGATGATTCCAGGTGGAGCATCCCTTCTTGTGGCAGATGAAGCAGAGGTTGTCTTGAATGTGTTGGGCTCTTTCGACAGGGGTGAGGCAGGTGGAGTCAACGTCCATAGCATAGGGATCTCATTTCGGGGTTTCTCTTGGGAGAAGGTAACTGACCGTCCTCCCTTTTCTATACCATTTCAGCCTGGACTTCTGGGTGTGGAACTTGCTAGCCTTAGCGATCCATTCATCGAGGGTTGTAGGCAGGGTTTCCATGGAGATGATCATGGTGACAATGTCGGGATCAAGTCCTTCGTTAAAGTGGTCGATGAGGGTGACCGGGTCCGTGATCTTGGACTTCATGGCATAGAGTTGGAATTTGGTTATGTAATCCGAGAAACCATTTTCCTTGTTGCGAGTATTCTGGGAGAGCTGCACGAGCTTACTCCTGGCGGCAGCATTCTCATTGTGGGGGGTAAATGTCTTGAGGAAGTCCACTATGATTTCCCCAAGTGTAGGCTTTTTATCTGCAGTGATGACAGGGTCTAGAATCTGTTCCAGATAAGGCTCTGCGAAGAACCTTCCACATCCTTTGTTCATCTTGTTCAGGAAGATGAGTCGTTGTTGTTCAAGGGAGTGAACATTCTCGTTGATGGCAAAGTAGGCTTTCATGGCATTACTCCACCAGTGGGCATCCTGTGGGTCTCCTGAGAAAGCATCTGGGAGTCTGGCCTTCATCTCATGAGCAGATTGGTGATCTTCTGCGTCAGCCATCAATGCTGTAGACAGGGAGCAGGGTGGGGTATGGAAGGGTTGCCGAGCAGGTTCTTCCAAAGGTTCCATAGGCGCAGGCACTAATGCTGTGGCTAGATCTTCAATGTTGAGAGGACTGGGAGAGACTGGTCCTTCTACGAGCAGTCTCTTCTCTCTGGGCAATGGGTCTTCGTGATGGGTTGGTGATGGGTCTTGAGGTAATGTGGTGCTGGCAAGGCAGGTGGTTCTGATGGTGTGGGTGGTGGGCAGGAAGGGAGAGAAGGAAGGTCAGGAGGGGCCGGTGATCCTTCAGGGTGATTCAGGGTGAGGTTCTTCGGGGAGGGAGAAGAGCCCAGAGGGTTGGGGTTCATTGTCAGAGGAGTCTGTGGCATATCTTGAGGGAATGGTTGCTATCCAAGCGTCTCCCTACTCCAGTGTAGAGGGGAGGTGGAGAAAGCTAGTTCTTTTGTTATGTGAGTAGCGTAGAACCTAGCAGCGTTCTCTCAAAGTGGAATGATGACTTATAGAGGGCCTCATGTTGACGTCGTGTGGTCAAGCGGTGGCTAGGAACTAGGCTGGGATTGCGTAGAACTAGCTTTAGGTTATGAGTACATGGCATCGGGTATTTATATGTTCTGGATAAGTGCACGGACCATGAGGGCCAAAAGAGAGATGCCCTAGAGGAGTAAACGGATGTCCATGCAGAAGGAAGCAGGAACTGCGGAACGAGTCAAGAGGACAAAAGGAGAAACAGAAGGCAGAAGGGCAACGGGTTCCATGTGGAAGAGAAGTAAAATGGTATGCAGTGGTAATACAAGGGAAGTGAGTCATCGGGAGCAATAGAGAAATGAGTCAACAGGAGAAATAAATGGGTGGCATATACCAAGGCTTCTAAAGCGACTGAGTTTCCAGGAACCTTGCATATTTGCGTCGGAAGAACTCCAATTCTTCCTCTGTGATCAAGCAACATGTAACATTTGTAACAACAAGAAGCACAAGCATGAATGAACATAACGGGGACGACTTGGCTCAAAAAGGTGCAGCAAGGGAAAACAAGCATGAATGAATGCACAGTAGAGTTGACCAATGAGCAGTTACAATCTAAAAGGTACATGAGGAGGAATGAAAAACTAAAACATAATATACCTGTGATAGCCAAGGTGGGTGCAAGTCCTGGCTACCTTCATCGTTCATATTACAGGCGTCTTGTTGATGGGTGTGAAGCAGAGTTACAACACAGCTGACACAAGCAATAAAAGACGAAATTCAATATCACGTGATAGAAACATGATTCACCAATATTATTCTAAGTCCCCACCTTGACCAGGGCACATATGTACTTCATCACTGTCCATATGGAATTGCTCATACTACCTCTACACCCCTCCCGACAGTGGCATCCTTGGCAGTGGTGAGCTCTCTTCTGATGGCCTTAGTTCCAGCAGGCACAGATGCAGCAGTGACACCATCAGCACATTGAGTCGAGCAGAGGCATTGCGATGGGCTCTGTAACGGTTACTGTCGACTTACGGACGCACTTCCTGCCTCCAAGCAAGTTCCCTCCCTAACCATGCCACCACCCAGGTCAAGCCTCTCGATCGAGATGACCGCTCAATGACTTCAGACAAGGCTCCAACAAGCCAAGTTTGAAGTTCAGTAACTCCACATGTGAGCATCACTGTTTCATATCTACCACTCTGTCTCACACATGGTGCAGCATTAATGTCGTTGAGCAAGGGTGCTCGACAGTACAATGTGGGTCAAGTATTTGTCATTATCATAGTTCTCAGTACACCAATTATTGCACTTAGACTACTTTACACTAGAATAAATTAAGGTCAGTAAAGTACCCACGAGAAAAGCGATAAGTTATTCTAGTCTCGGACATGCCTTCATGGTGTCTCTACCACACAAGTTTGCTGTCCGAAGGACCCTAGCATCATCTCTAGCTTGCGAGCAAAATGGTCATTGAATGTACAATTGTGCTCGTTTTCGACGTCCGAACCACTGGCGGTATGAACTAAGTAAGTAGCATAAAATTGGACATGGGATCCTAGGTATGAGTTAGAAGCGTACTGCATACTTACTTAACTTGGCTACGTCCTGCAGACGGACCACCTATGGAGGCGCACGGAGTAGGCTAGAAAACGCATTGCACACTCTCACGATCCGATCGGACCCATTGAACGGAGCCGACAGACTCGGAATGCATACACATGTGAAGATTGTGCCTAACTTACGCGGCTGCCTGGCGGGAGGCATCAATGTACGGCATAACGATGTCGTGGTATATGGCAGTCACGGACGAGAATGCGTTCCTGTTTCGCGTACTAGGCCGAGGAAGCGTACGTCGTGCGGGAGCGGGCAGGTGAGCGCTGGTGGCAGGAACTTAGAACCAGACACGGGCGCTACCTTGCGAACATGGACCATCACCCTGATCTGGACGTCTGACGTGTCCGGCTTGCGTGCGAGCCATCCTTGTATCCACGCGTGCTGCGCGGTGCGAGGTCGAGTGGGAGGATACGAAATGGGGGAGCGTACGATGTCCTTGTGTCTGATCGGCTTCAAGTTGGTGGAGGCGCCGGTGAACTTCGGTATTCAGAATCAGAATCAGAATAACCTCAATCGCTCGTCACTACTGTCTCGACGATACATATTATTACCTCGGAAGACGTACTCTCCCTTTGGAAAGAGAGAGGACACGATCAGCTTCGACCTAGTCAACATATGCGACGACTCACCACACGCCAGTGTTTCCCCCGTCTGTTCACGCCACGAGTGATGTCGACTATGCGAATGCGTGTACCGCTCGGGGTGTTCACGAAAAATGCGGTGCCCTCGAAGGTATCCGAAGCGAGGTCGCACGGGCGTCGGTAGATCCAATCGTCATGGTCGGTGTGCTTTATCGAGACGGAGCCTGACCCATGACAGTTGAGCGCAAACACGGACGAAACCAACAGGGATCCACCCGAGGATCCGTCCGTCGATCCACGTTCCCTGACCATTTCTCGACCCGATGCAGAAAGACGTCACTTTCGGTGAGACAAGCTGGTGGCTGGTCAACGAAACATCTCCATTTCGTTCTTGGTAAACCCCCATGGCCACTAGTGCATCGCCACGGTCGTCCTCGTCCAAGGACGTTTTTATCCCACACAGGACGAACGCTGTCTTTCCATTCCCCGGATCGATGGGTGATTCGTGGATGACGACGCACTTGCGCAGAAGCGACCACGATTGTACTCCACTGTGCGAAAGGCGGAGAACGTCACTCGGCGCGCATGTCTCATTGTCTGATATGGGGAAGCATTCCAGGAGGGACCGAACCTGGCCATTATATCGAGTCTCCGCAAGTGTGTTTTGGTAGCGACGAAAGACGCAGAGCACGTGCTTTTCCCCTTGGGAGCTCCTGGAGTGCACGCTAGTCCAAGTCAGTCAATTAGGTTGAAGGTGATCAGCAGTAAATGCTCACTTCGTCACATATCGACGGTGGGATGTGATACTAACGCAGTATGTCGATACCCATGATGACCAAATTCCAGAAAGGATCACAACGAGACAAATCCTCGACCTGCACGACAAGAAGTCGATGATACAACCGGACGTGTACTGATCACCAACTCACGTCCGTCGGCATAGAAGAGCGAACGAACTGGATCGAAGGAGTTTCTTGATTCATGAAGACCTTCACGACAGTACTATGCTCCTTCAGTATGCGGAAGAACATCTACGATGCCGAGACACCCACAAACGGCCGTCGAAGAGAAGAGCTACAAACGCTAGGATGCCGTCCTCTTGCAAACTTCCAAAGTTGCGGATTTGACCGCTCGCACGGAAATCGAATAGCGTCTGGACAGACTCGTGGAGGTCGCGACACTATGAATCGTAGCAAAGGAGGGCCGAACCATTTGCTTTAAGGAGCCACCTCCCAAAAAGTACAGTGAAGGGAACGCAGGGTGTTGAAGAACAGCCCGCCGTGCACATAGCTTACCATTTCCTTTTACGGAAACCGTTCGTTTACTCCAGTCTCGACTGGAGTATTCACTTATTCTGTCTAAGTCGTCCCCTCTGCTCCAACACAGGGTTCAATGCTGACATCGTGAATACGGCTGATCCGAGGGCACTTCCACGACGACGGCCATACAGAATGGAGTCTCTCTGTCCGCATAAAAGCATTGATGAGATAAAGATGTGGACTGCCAATCATAGGGTCCCGGAGGTAGGAAAGGGGGCGCTGCCCTTCGCGTAGAATTTCCTAAAGATACCGCGATCATTCAGCAGGTCTCGGAGATGTTGACAAACCTCGAAGAGGACATCAGAAGAAAGGAACAGAACCCAAGAGACCCGACGCACATGGCGGAGAGTTATATCCTTTGCTTCAGAGTAATCTGCTATAAGATGTAGGACGTCAAGTGGGATACTGTGGAAAGATGCATGCTTGGACCCTGATGAGGGCCAGAGTTGATGGGGGTAAGTTGTCTGCTGCGAATCATTGGGTCCAACAAGTTGTGGGATTGCTTGACTCAACTACTAGATTGAGTTCACGCTCAGACGAATATGAACCATCATCAACAGTCTATATCTAAAAGTAAATATGGCATAGTCAATACAATCGATGGATGCTGCATGAGTAGTACAGATGGGAGATAGACGTCTAGTTCTAGTTCTAGTTGCTGCACTGGTCGCGATTTCGTACATTTCGGCGTCTCGGTGTCTTCGCGAAAGCTAGCTGTGAAAATGGTCTCAAGCGTCGTCGCCGACCTCCCATGCCTTTTCGACGATCGCCATCTGCTGGAACCAATGCGCGTAATCCATCTGTACCGCATACATGTGCGCCTGGTTCAAGCCTCTCAGGGCCTCCACGACCCACGTCTGGCAGTTCCAGTCGGGCCTCCCTTGCTGGATTGGTACGAGCGACAAGTGCATCTCCAGAGCGGCGAGATGTTCCGGTGCGACCCATCCGACGACGTGGCTGCCCCGCTCGTCCTTGTCCCACTTGGCGTGTCGGTTGTGCACGACGTGCTGGGTGAAGTAGCCCGTCTGCAGACTGCCCGCGATTTCGTAGAAGTTGCCGATGCCGCGCTTCATCGAGGTCGGGATGAAGATCGCCCAGTGGAGGAGTCTATTCCGGCCGTCCGCGCGGTCGCCACGGGAGAATTGAGCGATCCTAATCGGGAGGTGGCCTCGCGGAACCTGAATCGAAGGGTGAACGATCTTGTACTCTGGTTTCGGCGAAGGTGCGAGACTCGAGACGTAGGCTGTGTTGAAGGATCAGCGAAATGTCGTGGAAGGGGAGAGAAGTGCAGACTTACCCCTGTAGATGGCCATCAACTCGGGGGAATTGCTGCAAGGCTGCATCGCGAATGATTATTATCGAATCTGGGGAGATAGAAGTGATGACTTTTCACCGACCTTGGCAGGACATTTTATATCGCAGGACCGTCCAGCTTGTGGTCTGTTCGTGTGGGCGAACAATAGGAATGTGGACCCGTTTTTTCTCTTGCTTCCAGCAGTTTCAGCCGCCTTGCAGGTAAGACAGAAGTTCAACGCTTTGACACCTCGACCCGAAAGAGAGATCTGCCACCGAGCTCAGATCTTCCAAAGACGTGCGATACGATTGGCGCAGAAGCGTGGTCTTCACTAATGATTGACTACAGTGCGATGCAGCGCTGTGAAAGAGGTGGACCGACACCTTTATTCTGACCTCATGTTCAGTGTGGTCTGTGGGAAAGGTGGCGTGGACATGGAGGGGGTCTATTGGATACCACTTCATCGCCAGCAGGTCTTTCAACTCGCCGAATCGACATAAGGAAGGCGCCGGATGCCTCACGACTGCGAGCCGCTTCATGTGTGAGAAGAGTGGAAATTGGATCGGGGATGCAAGGGCAGACCTTTGGGTGAGAGTCTGCCGAGTGGCAACGAACTGGAGACCCACATGGTGACTGAGAACACCTTTGTGCCGTATCACGTAAGTCTGCAGCTTGGCTAGCTGCACCCTTTGCGTCACGAACCTGAGTCCATCTCGACACTGGTGGCTCGCGTCCAGCTCCACAGAACCTCTGCTCGCGCAGGAACCTAATGTGGCCAAAAAGGCGTCGTAATCAGTGAAACAGATCTGCGGCACGCATGGTCCAGGCGCCTGGACTGTCTGTCGTTTCCATCTGGTGGGTGGAAACGTATAAAACGGAATAGTACGTACTGATCAGTGGAGGTTGGGTCGAGGTCCGTGTCCTACACCTAAGGCGACAAGGATTGCGCGCAGAAGAGTGAATCTTCCTGATCTCCTAGCTGTGTCGGTTTTCGTACACTAATAATTTGACAAGCGTCGAATGTAGGGTGAATTGGAGAGTAATACGTGTCGGAGGAAACGATCAGCAAATTTAGGCCAAGAAGGAGTGATGGGCTCATCTTTCTGAGTAGCATATCTCCACTCTCCAACCACGCCTAACATGTCAACGACTGTTACTCAGAGTCAGACGAGGCAGCAGTGCACTGCGAGTCGCGGAGGACTTTCGATGGATGGATACACGTACGAAGGTGCTGAACCGTGAAGTTGATTGAAATTTTCAGGACCTCGCTCACAGCGCTGCTCTCACGAAGCCGATCTGGCACATGGTTGCGTCCAAGAAGTTTTGTTCTGATGCCGGTTCGAGAGCACCGCCACAAGGCCCTACGACACTCGACTGAATGGATCGCACTTCAAGCTACCCAGGCCACTTCTCAGGAACACACTAACAGGTTCAGAAAAGATCTGTTTTCCCTTTGTATCGGATAAGGTTCGCACACGAATCGGCACACGACAGAGTACTAGTACGCTGAGTCGATCTAGCAGATGACGCTCATAATGTGACATAGAGGGCGGTTCTCCGTCTGCTGAGATACAAAAAAAAAACTTGGGTACAGACCTGGGCCACTGACAGGACCGAGTCGACGGTAATATTCATTTCCCACCACCGAGATAACCCTTGCGACCCGGACTATCACCGACACGGCACACCGAAGTGCCATCTCCCATTACGCGATCAACGTCGACGCAGTGTTGGCGTCATACTTGAAGTTGGGCTGAATGACCTGCTTGGTCTTGTAGTACCTCGCCAGTCTGTGGATCCGACTCTCGATGAGGATGAGACGGAACTTGGAGTCCTTGTCTTTCCTGTTGACTTCGAGGTGTTTGCGGACCGAGATGGCTTTTTTGATGAGGTGGTAGAGGTCTTCGGGGACAGTGGGCGCGAGGCCTGTCGCGGGGCGCGGGTCAGCGATCAGGGACCGTTCGGGCAGACCGCGCACGCACCGTGGCTCTTCAATATCCGGAGGATCTTGTTTCCGGTGACGAAGCGCACCTGGGGGACGCCGTGCGAGTCACGGAGGGTGACGCCAATCTGGGACGGGGTGAGACCCTTGCGGGCGAGCTTGATGATGTGCTCGACGACTTCTTCTGGTGTGGTCTTGAGCCACGACGGTGGGGTGCGGCGATATGGAAGGGCGGAAGAGGCTGGACAGAGTTCAGCGCTGGAGCGTACGAGCGAGGCGTGTTCGGCGACGTACAGATACCCTTTCCGGGAGCGTGCATACGACCCATGGCTGCTCTGCGAAGTGGTCAGGAACGTCGCGGACGACGATCGCGACGGACACACCGATTTTGGGGGGAAGCTGGCTACACTTGAGTCTTGAGGATGTCCTTGGACGAGGATGACGAGGCGTGGCGCGCGTGACATTTGTGGCTTGTCACGCTGTACAGTTGCAAACCTTGTTTATGCACGTGAGTCCGTCGACCTCGTCGCTGACAACCGCAAAGCATGAAGCTCAACATTGCCAGTGAGTACACGCGCCAGATCGTCCGTCCAGACCCTCACCGTCGCGTGCAGACCCCGCGACTGGCCAACAAAAGACCGTCACCCTCGACGAGGAGCGCCGCTACTACGTTCAAGTGCCATTTCGCCTCGCACATCCGTCTCACCCCTACAAAGCCGCATCTTTTTCGACAAGAAAATCGCGCAGGAAGTCGAGGCGGATTCCGTCGGCGACGAATGGAAGGGCTACATCGTCCGCAT
>JBBPLT010000722.1:7339-14237 GCA_038089955.1 Strobilomyces dryophilus | reverse complement strand
CCCAGATGCATCCTAATGGCATTAGGATTGCTAGGCCACAGTGGCTAGTGCTCGAGCCCGGGACACTAGCCCCCCTGCCCTAATGGCATTAGGCTTGCTAGACCACTTTGGCTAGTGCTCGAGCTAGTGACATAGTGTAGACATGCTCGAGCACTACCAATGACTGGTTCCTGATGCAAGCTGGGTGCCATTAGGATGGCTAGTCCCAGGAGGCTAATGCCATTGCCTAGTGCTCGAGCTAGTGACACTAGTACTGGTGTACACATTCTCATGCACTACCAATGGATCCTAATGGCATTAGGATGGCTAGACTAGTGCTCGAGTAGCACGCAAAGTGTACCAAAGTGTACCAAAAAGCGTAGACAAAGTCTAGGTTGCCCAATAAGGAAATCGCTCAAAACGCGATTTAGTGGACAACTACACTCACGCCTCTTGCGCACCAGGTCAACAATGACCTAAAAAGTGGCTCAGCCCTCTGTAAGGGGGGAAAGGGTGGAAAACCGGTAGTGGAGGCTAATGAAGCACTACCAATGAGTGGTCCCAGATGCATCCTAATGGCATTAGGCTTGCTAGACCACAGTGGCTAGTGCTCGAGCCGGGACACTAGCCCCCCTACCCTAATGGCATTAGGCTCGCTAGACCACTTTGGCTAGTGCTCGAGCTAGTGACATGTCACTAGCACTACTAGTGTAGACATGCTCGAGCACTACCAATGATTGGTCTTTGATGCAAGCTACTGTCACCAAGGCCATCAGGTTTGCTAGATCACTTTGGCTAATGCTCGAGTTGCTCGAGCCTGGCCAATGAATGGTCTCTGATGCAAACCAATGTCCTTGAGATGGCTAGAGGTGTGAAATGGCCACGACGCGATTTAGTGGACACCTTAACTCACGCCTCTTGCGCACCAGGTCAAGCATGACCTAAAAAGTGGCTCAGCCAACTGTAAGGGGGGGAAAGCGGTAGTGGAGGCTAATGAAGCACTACCAATGAGTGATCCTAGATGCATCCTAATGGCATTAGGATTGCTAGGCCACAGTGGCTAGTGCTCGAGCCGGGACACTAGCCCCCCTGCCCTAATGGCATTAGGCTTGCTAGACCACTTTGGCTAGTGCTCGAGCTAGTGACATAGTGTAGACATGCTCGAGCACTACCAATGACTGGTTCCTGATGCAAGCTGGGTGCCATTAGGATGGCTAGCCCCAGGAGGCTAATGCCATTAGGCTTGCCATTGCCCAGTGCTCGAGCTAGTGACACTAGTACTGGTGTACACATTCTCATGTGCTACCAATGGATCCTAATGCTATTAGATGAGTGCTCGAGCTGGCACACAATGCGAGGTCAAAGTCTAGGCTACCCAATAAAGAAATCGCTCAAAACGCGATTTAGTGGACACCTACACTCACGCCTCTTGCGCACCAGGTCAACAATGACCTAAAAAGTGGCTCAGCCCTCTGTCAGGGGGGGAAAGGGTGGAAAACCGGTAGTGGAGGCTAATGAAGCACTACCAATGAGTGGTCCCAAATGCATCCTAATGCCATTAGGCTTGCTAGACCACAGTGGCTAGTGCTCGAGCCCGGGACACTAGCCCCCCTACCCTAATGGCATTAGGCTTGCTAGACCACTTTGGCTAGTGCTCGAGCCAATGACACTAGCACCACTAGTGTAGACATGCTCGAGCACCACCAATGATTGGTCTCTGATGCAAGCTACTGTCGTTAGGAAAGCTTGACCAAGGCCATCAGGTTTGCTAGATCACTTTGGCTAATGCTCGAGCCTGGCCGATGAATGGTCCCTGACGCAAACCAATGTCCTTGAGAAGGCTAGAGGTGTGAAATGGCCACAACGTGATTTAGTGGACACCTCAACTCACGCCTCTTGCGCACCAGGTCAAGCATGGCCAAACATGAGGCTCAGCCACATACAAGGGGGAAAACTGGTAGTGAAGGCTAATGAAGCACTACCAATGAGTGGTCCCAGATGCATCCTAATGCCATTAGGATCGCTAGACCACAACGGCTAGTGCTCGAGCCGGTACACTAGCCCCCCCCTACCCTAATGGCATTGGGCTTGCTAGACCACTTTGCCTAGTGCTCGAGCTGATGACACTAGTACCACAAGTGTAGACATGCTCGAGCACTATGAATGACTGGTTTCCGATGCAAGCTAATATCATCAGGAAAGCTAGCCTAACTGCATGAGCTGGTAGACCGAGGCTGTTAGGCTTGCTAGACCACTTGGCTAGTACTCGAGTTGCTCGAGCCTGGTCAATGAATGGTCCCTGATGCAAGCCAATGTCCTTGGGATGGCTAGAGGTCTGAAATGACCACGACGCGATTTAGTGGACACCTCAACTCACGCCTCTTGCGCACCAGGTCAAGCATGACCAAACATGAGGCTCAGCCACTTGCAAGGGGGAAAACCGATAGTGGAGGCTAATGAAGCACTACCAATGAATGAGTGGTCCCAGATGCATCCTAATGCCATTAGGATCGCTAGACCACAATGGCTAGTGCTCGAGCCGGTACACTAGCCCCCCCTACCCTAATGGCATTAGGCCTGCTAGATCACTTTGGCTAATGCTCGAGTTGCTCGAGCCTGGCCAATGAATGGTCCCTGATGCGAGCCAATGTCCTTGGGATGGCTGGAGGTGTGACATGGCCACGACGCGATTTAGTGGACACCTCAACTCACGCCTCTTGCGCACCAGGTCAAGCATGGCCAAACACGTGGCTTAGCCTTCTACGTAGGGGGGAAGTAACTCGTGTAGGCTAATGAAGCACATCCAACGAATGGTCCCAGATGCATTCTACTCCCATTAGGATCGCTAGACCACTTTGCCTGGTGCTCGAGCTGACACCCTCCCTGCCCTGATGGCATCAGGCCTGCTAGACCACTTTGCCTAGCGCTCGAGCTAGTACACCCGGACCAGTGTACCGCTTCTGGAGCACTACCAATGACTGGTTTCTGATGCGAGCCAATGCGATTAGGAATGCTAGACCACCAGACGAAGGTCGTCGATGCCATTAGACTTGCTAGACCACTTTGGCTAGTGCTCGAGCCGTTCGAGTCTGGCCGATGAATGGTTCCTGATGCAAGCCAATGCCCTCGGCATGTCTAGATGGCTTTGCCTAGTGCTCGAGCACGACGTGCGCCAATGATGCGATTTAGTGGACACCTACACTCACGCCTCTTGCGCGCCAGGTCAAGCACCACCAAACAGGTCGCTGAGCCTCATGCGTAGGGGAGAGAGAGACTGGTAGCACTACCAATGAATGGTCACCGATGCATCCTAATGTCATTAGGATCGCTAGACCACTTTGCCCCGTGCTCTAGCTTGCACACTCCACTCCCTACCCTACTTGCTAGACCACTTTGTGTAGCGATCGCTACCAATGACTGGTTTCCGATGCAAGCTCGTGCCATCAGGATCGCTAGACATGCGATTTAGTGGACACACATGCTCACGCCTCTTGCGCAACAGGTCAAGCACGACCTAAGCCAAGGCTGAGCCTTCATCGTGGGGGAGGGCAGAGGACTATACGTCCTAGTGAAAGCATCACCAATGAACGGTTCCCGATCGATCCTGATGGCGTCCGGATCGCTAGACCGCTTTGCTTGACGCTCGCTCTCGTTTGCAGCACTCGATCCGTCCCAAGGATGGCTAGACCACATGGCCTGGTGCTCGAGCTGCCCCCATCGTGTGCGCGATTTAGTGGACACATCAACTCACGCCTGTTGCGCACCAGGTCAAACGCGACCACACATCGGGCCAAGCCCTCTGCATGGGAGGGAAGGCGACCCGTCGTCACCCCTCCCATCGACCAGACTAGCCTGTGGCTAATGGGAACACAACCAATGAACGGTTTCCTGACCCGCTTCACTGAGCAGACCGATCCTCTGCTTCTTGGACGGCGACCGACCGCTTTGCTTGTCTTGTTTCCTAGCTGTCATGCTGGACATGCCTCGAATAGAATGGTCTACAGCACCACCGAGTGGTCCCCAGACCTACATGCAGCAGAGGTTGATCTACTCTGCCTGCATGTGGCGAGACTGCCTGTGCTCCTGTCGACCATCTATCCTTGGTCTATGGTTGCTGATCTGCAGTAAACAATACCCCCGACCTATCTAGCTTGTCCCTAGGGAACACAACCAATGAATGGTTTCCTGACCCGGTCTATCAAGCAGACTGATCCTCTGCTTCCTAGTCGGCGACCGACCTCTTTGCTTGCCTTGTTTCCCTAGCTGTCGAGATAGACACACCTAGGAAGCGCTTCTGTCACGACACCACGGAGGGGTCCCCTGACCTATGGAACAAGGATGGCTGATCTACCCTCCTCGTTCATAGCGAGATCGCCTGTGCGCTCGTGTCGAATGTACCTTGGTCTATGGTCGTCCTCGATGCGATTTAGTGGACACGTCCACTCACGCCTCTTGCGCACCAGGTCAAACGTGACCAAACATTGGGCCAAGCCCTCTGCATGGGAGGGAAGGCGACTCGTCGTCACCCCTCCCATCGACCAGACTAGCTCCTAGCTAGGGAACACACAACCAATGAACGGTTTCCTGACCCGTTTCTACCGACCAGACTGATCCTCTGTTCCGTAGTCGGCGACCGACCGCTTTGCTTGTCCGTTCTTTCGCATTCGAGCTAGACCGTCCTTCCAGCACCACAGTGTGGTCCCCAGACCTACATGCCTTGGAGGCTGATCCTACTCCTTGGCTGTAGCGAGACTGCCTGTGCTCCTGTCGGACGTTCCCCTCGGGCTTATGGTCCTTGACCTATCTAGGTAGACGCTAAGGAACACAACCAATGAATGGTTTCCTGACCCGATCCATCGAACAGACTGATCCTCTGGACCTTGGACGGCGACCGACCTCTTTGCTTGACTTGTTCCCTAGTGCTCGAGCTAGACAACCCATGGATCGACGGTCACACAGCACCACAGAGGGGTCCCCTGACCTATGGAACAAGGATGGCTGATCTACCCTCCTCGTTCATAGCGAGACCGCCTGTGCTCCTGTATCAAGTCGTCCATGGTCTATGGTCACCCTCGATGCGATTGAGTGGACATGTCCACTCACGCCTGTTGCGCACCAGGTCAAACACGACCACACGTTGGGCCAAGCCCTCTGCATGGGAGGGAACTCCCATCAACCTGACTAGCCTGTGGCACCAATGAACGGTTTCCTGACCCGGTCTACCGAGCAGACTGATCCTCTGCTCCTTAGACGGCGACCGACCGCTTTGCTTGCTATCGTGCTAGACACACTTTGGATGGATGGTCGACAGCACCACCGAGTGGTCCCCAGACCTACATGCAGCAGAGGCTGATCTACTCTGCCTGCATGTAGCGAGACTGCCTGTGCTCCTATCGACGGTCTATCTTCGGTCTATGGTTGTCGATCTGCAGTAAACAATACCCCCGACCTATCTAGCTAGCTTGCAGCTAGGGAACACAACCAATGAATGGTTTCCTGACCCGATCTATCAAGCAGACTGATCCTCTGCTTCCTAGTCGGCGACCGACCTCTTTGCTTGCCTTGTTTCCCTAGCTGTCGAGATAGACACACCCAGGAAGCACTTCTGCCACGACACCACAGAGGGGTCCCCTGACCTATGGAACAAGGATGGCTGATCTACCCTCCTCGTTCATAGCGAGATCGCCTGTGCGCTCGTGTCGAATGTACCTTGGTCTGTGGGTCGTCCTCGACGCGATTTAGTGGACATGTCCACTCACGCCTCTTGCGCACCAGGTCAAACGTGACCAAACATCGGGCCAAGCCCTCTGCATGGGAGGGAAGGCGACCCGTCGTCACCCCTCCCATCGACCAGACTAGCCTGTGGCTAATGGGAACACAACCAATGAACGGTTTCCTGACCCGCTTCACTGAGCAGACCGATCCTCTGCTCCTTGAACGGCGACCGACCGCTTTGCTTGCCTTGTTTCCTAGCTATCATGCTAGACCTGCCTGGAATAGATTGGCATGCAGCACCACCGAGTGGTCCCCAGACCTACATGCAGCAGAGGTTGATCTACTCTGCCTGCATGTGGCGAGACTGCCTGTGCTCCTGTCGACCGTCTATCCTCGGTCCATGGTTGTCGATCTGCAGCGCTTGTGACTATGGAACACAACCAATGAACGGTTTCCTGACCCGCTTCACTGAGCAGACTGATCCTCTGCTTCTTGGACGGCGACCGACCGCTTTGCTTGCTTCGTTTCCTAGTTCTCGAGCTAGGCACACCTGAGGCAGGCTTCGTCATGGCACCATGGAGCAGTCCCCAGACCTACATGCCTTGGAGGCTGATCCTACTCCTTGGCTGTAGCGAGACTGTCCATGCTTTCCGTATCGAGTCTACTTTGGTTGACGATATGCTCGACGCGATCGAGTGGACACGTCTGCTCACGCCTCTTGCGCGACAGGTCAAGCACGACCAAAGCCGAGGCTGAGCCTTCTTCGTGGGGGAGGGTAGAGGACTACACTCGGAGCGTCACCAATGAACGGTCCCCGATCGCTAGACCGCTTTGCTTGACGCTCGAGCCGATCCACTAGGCCTCAGCACTGACCAACGACTGGTCCCTGATCCATCCCAAGGATGGCTAGACCACATGGCCTGAGCTGCCCCCCGTTGTGTGCGCGATCGAGTGGACACGTCCACTCACGCCTCTTGCGCACCAGGTCTGATGAGACCACACGATGGGCCATGCCCTCTGCATGGGAGGGGAGCCTCCCGATCTGCAATGGGGTGCAGAACGAAACAATACCCCCGACCATGCACCTGATCTACTGAGCAGACTGGTCCCTCTGCGCCTTAGTCGATGGTCGATCTGCAATGGAAGGGTGCAGATACAAAACATTCCCGACACAACTTGGATGGGCAACGACCTCAGGCTTGTC
>JBBPLT010000720.1:0-14271 GCA_038089955.1 Strobilomyces dryophilus | reverse complement strand
CTTACATAATCATCTTCAGACCATCTCTGTGCCTGTTGATGATTTGAAAGATGGATTGAAGGCAGATAGAAAGAATCTTTTCTATTACAAGCTATTCTAAATTATCCTGAAACTATCCTGAGATCATCCTGGATATCTCCATGGATTTATACATAAGCTATACAAAAAAAACAATGATATGAGTGATTTTCAACTACTTCTGGAACATTTACAAACCCTCTCCAAACCTCTTCAAACCCTCTCCAAACCCTCTCCAGATCCTCTCCAAACTCTCTTTGGTATTCTAATTATCTCTATAATCTATCAGTCACATCTCTAAATATGATGGAATTAATATATAAATAGAGCCTGAATTCATCAAACCAAATGTGGACTTGGCTGAAATTCAGAGGCAGATGGTACCCCATTTAGGTGGATTTCATCTCTACAAGAAACCCCCCCTAAAAGGGTTTGCACAGCCACAAAAACTGCTGCCTAAGGTGGTCGTCACCTCCATTCTTGCTTTCTACCACATTGTATGACCCATTCCATCCACCACTACCAACATGCGAAAACACGCACAATCTCATCAAGATTCTGAGAATGACTCCTTGGACCCTGGCATGTCTAGTTCTGAAGAATCTGGACCTGAGTCCCTGAGGCCTCAGGAGGCAGCAAAACAGAACAAAATGACCTTGAAGGGCTCAAGAAATCAGAGACTGAATGGAAGAGGCAGGTAAGCTTGTATGTATGCACTATTTCTCCATATGACCTGACGTCCAGACTCTGAAGTGGATCATAACAAGTGTTCAATCCAACAATTGTGCAATACTCAAGGTTCTGTCCCATTACGCTGTCAACTTGTACAGGCCTGTTCCCGAAGCTGGGGTCGAGCTTAGCCAGCCCTTGGAGCAGGCCTGTAATGGCTCAGGCCTCAACTCAGTTTTCTTTGTAGAAATTATGCGATCTCAGTCATTCTCGACACTGACATGCTCACCTCTATGGCCTACCGTGTCTATTTCGATATTGCCATTATACTTGTCGCTCCCTGGACATTCCTCGCTGCATTCAACATCATTCAGTCCTACCGTATCACGTTTCGGGTCCTCCAGCTCGACTGGAGCCTCCCAGGTAAGTCCCCTTCTCCTATCCCGAGTATCCACGCTTGTGTTCCGACGTGTTCCACAGTTTCTTTGGCGCGTCATCAGCGTCCTTGATGCAATCTGATGGTGCTGGCATGTCTGTCTTGCCTCCCGGGTCCTCTGGCTCGTTCTGAGCCCTCCCAGGTAAACATCTTGTATCCCCCTCCTCCCATTGCTTATACTGACGTTCTAATGCATTTCACAGCTCCATCATCACGGTTTCGATGTCTAATGGCGCTCAACTAGCCATTGGTAAGTGTTTCTTTGCAGTTCGTGGCTGAGATTCCCTCCCCCTCGAGCTTCGAGCACTTGGGCCTGTTTGACGCGTTCACAGGCTCGTCTGGCGGCGGCGCTGGATCTGGTGAATCGTTTGGTACCTTGCCGTCGACCCTGTGTGCGCTGACTGTTTCTCTCAGCGATCATCGTCGATCGCGTGTGCACAAACACATTTCCCCCTTTAATCGACACGTTATGACGCGCCTGCGACCCCGTCCTCGACATCTAGGTACTTCCCTTTCCATTGGTCCCTATGTCCGCGCTTTCGAGTGCGACACGTCCAGTTCGATCGTCGCTGGTATCACCGTCTAAGTCGACATGTATATATCTTGTTGTAGCAAATACAATACATTGAGATTTCGTATCGTACCCTACTGCGAGCCAATGCCTGGTTTGGGGTTGTATATCTGGTCCATCGTATCGTGACTGAATGAGCTCTCTCGGTCAGAAAAAACGATTGTCAGTCTGGTCAGACAACGTGCCGTCAGAAGCGACACGGTGGGCCAGAAAATTCAATGACGATCTGTGCAGATCTGAACATATCTGCGCATGTCTACTTTCTGCGAGGTTTGTGATGTTGTAGCGCTCGCGTTGTTCATCGTATCAATGACGGCACACTTCATCGAGAAAGTCTGTGGTGTCTCGAACGAGGGACATAAGCAACCAACGGCCAACGGCGTACACTAAAAGAGAAGAAGAAAAGAGGAAACCCGTGCGCGTCGACCGCCCCGATTCACAAATGGAACCCCGCTTCGCCCTCGGCCTCAAAGACAGCTAGCGATTGCCCGCGGGCGCGCCGCGACGTGGTCGTCCACCCCTCCTTCCGTACCCTCCCCACCCGCCCACGTACGCCCCGGGCCCCATCAACCCAACCCCGCCAGGCTCGCCAAAAGTGGCCACGTTCTTCTCCCGTTCCTCCTCTCTCCGATTTCGTCCTCCACCGTGTCGACCGCCTCCCCTCGAAGGCGGCGGCCCACCCAGCGTCGAAGACGACAAGGAATCGAAAAACGACTTTTGTGGGTTATACGCGCGCTCCTTGTCCTCCTCCTTGCTCGGCGTCCCCGTCCCTCCGTCCGAGTGCACGCCTTCGCCTTCCTTCTTGGGCGCGACCAAAGTCTTGTCGAAACGCGCGTTGGAGGTCTCGAAATCAAAGTCCGTCGTGGGCACTTTGAGCTCGCTGCCCTTGTGCCCTGGTCCATGACCGTGGTGTCCACGACGACCCCCTCTGCCGACGGGTCCGTTCGTCCCACGCAGGTCCCCGATTGCACGTTCGACGGACTCGAGGGACGCAGCCGCCGTTTGGACGGGGTTCGCAGGGCGGCGTCCGCCGGCGCTCGTGCTCGGAACGTCAGTCGGAGGAACCGGCGAGACTTGTGGTGGTGGGACAACCTCAGGGACGATGTGTGGCTGCTGCGGATACGGAACAGGCGGCGGTGGTTGCGGTGGTGGTGGCTGGGGGACCGCCTGCTGTTGATATGGAGAAGGGTACGGCGGATACTGAGGTGGTGGTATTCCAGGCGCGGATGCCTAACGTCAAATCAGTCAGCATAACATCAGAAACGTTCGTCGGAATAAACGTGTCAGAAGGAAGGCAACGGAGGTATCCACACGGGATTTATGCGCTCTCGGATACGCGAGTCATTGACTCTTTTACATCCGCAATTGTTCATCACACGTGGAGCTGTCCAATCCAATCGAAATGAAGGAAAACATGGGCTACGCACCCCTAGTACCGCAGGATCGTCGTGGACGCTACGACGCGGCGGAGGTTCATCGACAGCGAGGTCCTTCACCTCGGAAGCGCGAAAGATGATATACTGGTACGGTTCTTGGACCGGAGGGATAAACTCGGCGGGAGGTCTGTCACACGTAATCAGTATCGTATGCGGCACAAGTGGACAGTAAGCGCCTGTGAGCAGGAAGGTAACGGAACGATCGACACGAATAAATGCGCTCTCGGACGCACGAGCATATGCTCGTTATTTACATCCGTCGTGTTTCATCTTTTTTTGGCATGCAACGACAGAGAACTGGACCCACTTTCGCGATTCGGTACCCATGGAGTACACTGGAAAAGGGTCAGGTGTCAGCCTCGGAAAGCGTTCGTAACGACGGGCGAGAACATGCCCACCATTCGAGAGCTGGATCGTCGAGGCTGCCGGATCAATGCCAGCGAGAATGCCACGGTATCGAACATCAGAGTGGGAAATGAGGGATATGGGTTTTCTGTGTAGGTCGTCAGCACAGCATCAGTAGACAAAAGAAGGAAGGAAGACGTGCCCAATAAAACTCAAAGCCATAATCTTGAAGGAACGCGCAGAGGGATGAAAGAAAACTTGAACGAGTTGATGCCACCCTTGGCGACACTGTGTGGGTAGGATATTCCATCTCCGCTTGAAATTAGTAATCTACCACTGCTCTCATCCTACAACGAATCGCTATCGTTCACAAGCCATTTCTCGCGACGGCAGCTTCATGACATGGAATTGGTGCCGTCAGAGTACCGCTAAATGAATTACGAAGGGACACAACGTCGACGATAATACACAGCGGCCTACAACATGGTGTATGCATGCACGTCGCACATCCCGAATAATGCAGACGTACACAGTCCTATCCAAACAGAAAAGAGGCAACTAAACGGGAAACAGGGGACGCGAGGCTGGAGAACACGATTAAGATGCACGTGTATGTAGTGTGACGTATGCATGGGAGACGGGCACGAAGCATGGAGCTGGGGAATGGAAGGAAAGGGGGGGCGAGACAGACGGAGTCACTGTCCGACGACGCTGTCCGTGTCCGTGGTGTCCGCCGCCGCCTTTTGTCGCCCGTCTGTAGCGGCGGCGATCACCACGCCGCTCAAATGCGGATCGATGGGGTCGGACGGCGGACCCGATCCTGGCGTGGACGTCGGCGTAGACGTCGTCGCCGTGGTGGACTCTGCAGGGTTGAAGTTTCGGAAAGGGGAGGGCACGGCGAGGGAACGATGAAAGCGTGCGCGGAAATCATTGGGCGACGGTTGTTCGCCGAACCCGTTGGACGAGGGGTCGCTCATGTCCGGAAAAGGAGGGGGAGCCGGTCCGGTTATGGACCCATCCGCCGCTTTCGCAGCAGACTGATGTGCAAAGTGCAACCGTCGCTGTGAACACGCGGCGTTGAGTCGGTGACGTTCTCCGAAAGCGAACGGCATACCTGATTGTCCCAATGGTCGAACGCCTCTGCGATAATGGACTCCAGCGCGACGAGGTCCTCGGTCGAGATGGACAACGTCCGAAGTAACTGCTGCTTCAGCAGCTGCGTGCACGAGAACGACAGCATCAACGCCGACGCAAAACTCTGCCCACCCGACGGCTGCGGCTGGGGGAACGACGGATCCTGTGGGTTCATCGGATGCGGATGAGCCAGTTCGTGTGGCAATACTTGAAACTCGTTTTGCCCGTTCACGCGAAACTGGACCTCCTCTATGCCAGGCATCATCTCGCCCGTCATGTCCAGGCCAAGCTCCCTCATCTTGCGCTGTTTCACGAGGCTTCGGTGCTTTCTCTGTCGCTCCCGCGCGGCTGCGCGGACGCGTTCCCTGCGCGCGAGTTCCTCGGGGGAGAACTCCTGACTGGCAAAGGCCTGAGGGGGCGGCGGCGGCGGCTGCGGTTGAGGGGGAGGCGGAGGTTCGGCCGGCTGTGTGTAGGTCATCGCAGCATTCAAGTTATTGACATGACGGTCACGCTCTCGCTTTCTTCGTTGCCTTTCAGCTGCTTTCTCCCTTTTTTGTCTCTGGGCAGGTGTTTCATTCTCGCGCGCGCCTCGTCTGCGGGTGGACGAGACGGGGGACAGTGTACTTTGGGGCGGGTTGTGGTGGACAACCGGATCCATCGTGTTTATATCCAACCCGGCTAAGAAGACTCGTCCAAGAAGGCGGGTGGTGTGACGGGGTCGTTACGGCGGCGGGGGAGTGACGGAGGTCGTGACAGAGAGTGACCAAGGTGCGGACAAACACGGTCACACTTCCCTCTGTCATGTGGCGTGAGAAAAGTACAGCCCCTAAAAACTCTAGTTAAGCAAGGTACTTCGCTTTCTCAACATGCTCTCCCGTCCCGGTCCCACGCCGATCCACTCTATCGGAGTGCAGAGGAAGGTCTCGATGAACTCTACATACTTCTTGCAATTATCCGGGAGATCGTCGTAGCTGCTCGCCGATGTAATAGGCGACTGCCAGCCAGGGAGCGTCTCATATACCACCTCTACTTTTGACAGCAACTCCAGATTAGCTACAGGTAAAATGAGACTCGTATCTTCATATGATACATGACACATACCTGGGAAGTGGGAAACAATCCTGCCGTCGAAGGAATACTTGACCGCCACCTTGATCTCCGAAAGACCGTCCAAGACGTCCAGCTTGGTCAAGTTGAGCGTGTCATAGCCATTGATAAGGCATGAATGTTTCATGACTACCAGATCTAGCCAGCCAGCACGGCGACGACGTCCAGTCGTCGTGCCGTATTCTCGACCAACCTCTTGGAGATGCACTCCAACGTCCTATCGTGTCCCTTAGAAGTGGCCCGGTGAACGGGTGGGCTGACTCACGTTCAGCTGCTCGGTAGGGAATGGGCCACCTCCAACGCGCGTGGTGTATGCCTTGACGACACCTATCGTCTTTCCAATGGTCTTTGGGGGGAGCCCCAGGCCAGTGCAAACACCACCAATCGTGGTCGATGATGATGTTACGAATGGATACGTCCCGAAGTCAATGTCGAGCATCAGAGCGTTCGCTCCCTCTACGAGGATCTTCTTCTGTGCTGCCAGCGCATCGTGAATATAGGCGACACTGTCTACGACGAATGGTTTCAATCTTTTAGCCAAGTGCTGCAGAGGGGAGTTCGTCAGCGAGCAAGTCAGACTGTTATGCGATGCGTGCCTTGTACCGTTCTATCTCGCCCTCCGTGTCATATTCAAAGTGACCATAGCGTTTAAATCGACTTTCTACAATCTTGCGAAATTTGTCCGCGAATGTGCCCTGATCGAATAAATGGTGAACACGAAGGCCAGAACGTGAAGCTTTGCCAGAATACGCAGGGCCAATTCCCTTCTTGGTAGTCCCAATACTATTCACATCAGATCAGTATCGCGGAGTAATGAAGATGATCAGACCTGGAACCACCCAGTTCCACTTCTTTCAGGCCATCGACGATCTGGTGAAAATCGAAGACGAGCTGGGCTCTATCGGAAACGAATATCCGATCGGAGCACTCGAGGCCTGAGTGAAGTCAGATGGAACGCCGAACGAAACTCGGGCGTGGTAGCTGACCCTGCGCCTCCAAAGCGTCGAGTTCTTCGAAGAAAGACGGAAGGTGGATGACCACCCCGTTTCCAATAAGTCCGACACATTCAGGATTGATGAGACCTACGATGCAATCGATCGTCACTGAAGCGGCACAATGGCGCGCATGGGACGCACCGCTCGGGAATAAATGGAATGCAAAGGTCGTGGGGACCTTCTCAGGACCGATCGGAGCGACGATGGTATGACCGGCGTTGTTACCACCCGCACAGCGCGCGCAGACGTCGACCTGCGCAGAGAGGATGTCGACGAGCTTCCCCTTGCCCTCGTCGCCCCATTGTGCGCCGAGAACGACAGTCACTGGCGTAGGCATCAGCGGCACGTCGAAGGAAGCGCGGGACGAAAACGGGTACCAGGCATGGCCCTGTATTAAATGATCTACCCCAGACGGGTCGGTGAAAGCCGTGGCCGGCCGAATTGACGCGAGCCAAACATCCGAAGACCGACGAGCGCCGTCACCCGTTCCTCGACCTCGAACGGCATGCCGACCTTTCGATCCAGCCCGTTGAACCCGTCTCCGCTGCAGAGACACGTGAAGCGACATCCCGCGTTGTTTGGGATTCCATTCATACTCATCATGGTCGGCGCGTCGTTTGGTCTGCAACCGTTCGCACAAACCCGCTACGACTTGCAGGACAAGAAAATCAGACAGGCGAGTTCGTCATGTTCAGCGTTGTGTCTCGGCGTCCTCACGTCTGCGCAGTTGTCTCAAGAAGAAGCCCTCGGTCTCGACAAGTCGAAGAAAAAGTTTGACATTCGGGAAGAGTACTACGTGCGTCCGCCGGCTCTCACTCGCATTCCAAGTCCATCTAAGGGACGCGTAGAAATTGAGCGCCATGTCTGAGCAGGACTGGGAGCCTAAAAGGATCGCCCGTCCGAGAGATGTCCCCGAATGGGGTGTCCCACCGACCCGACCCGACGTGTTCCCCGATCAACTTCCTCCCACAAATGCCAAACGATGAGGAAACATCCGCGGGAGTGATTTCGCATCAGTCGGACGACCCTTTGGTGACGATAGAAGTCTCGGATGTTGTCATGGCTGGGACGGTCGCGGGTCTCGTTTTCCATGTGTGTCCCTCTTGGTTTTCCTTCCGATAGCCTTACATACTTTTAAAGGGGTGGCTCCGTGCTTCAAGGTGGTCGCAGTTCCTCTCGCTTGCTTCGCCGTGCTTCATGGATGTGACACGTGGCTAGCGCACGGTTAACTTGGTTATTTCCATTGGATCAGTTTCGTCCTACTGGCAAACGATAGAGCGTCGGACTAGGGAAGTGGAAAGCATTCAGTACTGAGTAAACGTATTTGCTGGAAGGTGCACCATGAAATTGGCAAGCTGTGCCGTGGACTCGTCAAAGACCCCGGAAACTCACTGTTGGATCGGTGGTTTCGTTTCGCCGACAGATATATTTCGCATATGAATGTCCGTAAACTCGCAAAGTCCTACGTCCCACGTCTGTGCTTTGATTCATAGCCAGGCGCCTCACGTTATTACCAGTATGTTCGCTTGCAAGGCTAACAAGGACTTGGCGCTCATATTGACTCGCAGCTAGTAACGCGGCGCGATGAGTGGTATCACTATTCTACCAGAGCGACATGAGTTCCAGCTGTTAGCAACGCTCGGAGGCGTCGCTGCCTCCCTCAAGTGCTCTGCGCTGCGCTACCCCGTTTCATCACGCGGAGTGACGTTGATACTCACACATGGCGTCTCAGGCCGTAAGCTCGGTCTTCAATAAGTTCGAGTTCGACATTTTGATTCTTGACAGATAAAGAACAATATCACACCACGATTACTAGACTTCTCAGTATCCGGAACTCGGCCACTTATGACGTACGCGAGATATGGTCTATTGACTTTCCCAATCACGGTGAGGCAGCCACGTTGAATCGCCGTCTTCTCGACGAGTACAAGACGCGAAATGTGGGACGCGATGTTGACGGGACCTGCAGCAAGTGTCTGATTTTCCGAGTCCCGGATATTCATTGATCTGTCTCCTCAGCGTCCGTGGATATTGCTGCTTATTTCCACGCCTTTTTGTCTCTGCCACGTTTCCGAGGTCACGACCCCGTCTGCTTGGCACATTCGGGCAGTTGTACCGCTTGGTATGGCTTTTCCTCCCGATCCTCCCGATCGAATGTTGAGCGACTCTGTGTTCAATGCTAGGGTGCACGCACTGACCAAATTCACTCCTGTGTATCTGAACGCCTTGATCTTTCTCGAGCCAACTCTCATGTTCCCTTTCATGTCTCCAACTGACCCTCGCTCGATCCACGGTGCTGCCAATGTTCGCGGCGCACGCGCCAAACGTGACACATGGTCTTCCCGTGCAGACTTCAAGCAATGGCTGGCGACGAGCGGAAAGAGTATCTGGAGTCGATGGGACCCGCGGGTACTCGATTTGTACATGGTGTGTGCCAGCGCCTCCGTCGAGGGAACCATGTCGCTGGACGAGTCGTCCGTCAGGAGCACGCGTTTGAAGACGTGCCAGCGTCAGAGGGACGAGCGCCGCACATCACCACGAGACTGCGCAAAGACGAAGAAGCGGCGATGTACCCGTGTCTAGCACATACGATCGAGCCTTCACAGCTCGCTGCGGTGTGCATCGCGCTGAACGGCGTCGGGAAACGAGGCGTCCACATTATGTGGGCGGAATTCGAGGAATTCATGTGCGGAGGCGTGCTCTTGCTTCGCGAGGTCTGACGACGATGTTGCACACAGATCGAAAACGGCCAAGGCGGAGATCTTGGATGCAGCTGAGCACCGGATTACGACGCAGCGTACGGTCAAGGGGTCTGGACATCTCGTGAGTTGCGTACTAGTTCTGTCGCTCGTGACCTGAGTGACGTTTGTTGTAGGTCCCCCAGCTTAAACCGGATGCACTTGGAGATGCGATGCATGAGGTGCTCGAGTTCATTGGGAGTAGCACGAAGTCTTTACTTTGATCATACCAACACTTTTCTCGCTCTGACGAGATGCCATGATGGCACCTAACACGTGTCTTGCACAAATATGACTCAAGCCCTGCCGTAATCTATGGTTACACGATGGCCCTAAGTAATTTTATTCGCATCTCGGTGCAGCATTGATTCACCACTTGTGGAGTCGGACTTTTAGTGGTACGTATGGGGTTCTGATACCCACAGCACATCCGAACCCAACGGCCGTACTATCGCCCGACGCCCAGATTTGACTTCGAACATGTTCCACAGATTGTCCATTGGGCGGACTCGGAACCACTCAGAACCAAATTCTCCCACAAAATCTCCGCTGAGTTCCCCGACGGGTCGTCATGCATTCTACCAACACCCTTCGGGTAGCAGATTCATGGAGGAAGCTGTTTCAGCGGTCTTGACTTCTGAGACTGGAAGCGATGTTTCGTCCCTTGGAGCCTCTAGTGCTCATTCGGTACCATCTTGGAGGCCATCTAGGCTTCAAAAAAGAGCTCGGGCTCCTTCACACCATATTCGGTCCCCGCCGCCTACACACGCCAACGAGTTCGCTCGCGATTCTTTGTCCGAAGTCAGCAGTGTTACATGGATCGTGAGTGCACGCACACCGTTTGTATGTGTGAACGGAGCTGAGGCACGTACGTTATGTGCGCGTTGATTCTAGTCGGCGGCGTCAACGTCAACACCAACACGCCCTCCACCGCCTCCCCCGCCCCCACCTAAACCCCTACCCAAACCGCTACCTCCACCCCCACCGGCACTGGTGCTTCCCAAACATTCGATATCGTTCTGCCCCGCACCACATGCTGCTGAATCGTTTACGGAGTACGATCGGCTACATGTACGATCCAATGAGAGCCCTTCTTTCGTTCTCCTCCGCGCTGCCGCACCCGAGAAAAGTCGGCTTTGCCGCAGACTGTTGCACACGTCCCTCTCTTCCTTCTCTTCCAGCCGAGATGCCGTTCGGGACATCATACCGCGAAAAAACGGGTTCGTAGACACCGTCATCGAGGCGTACAACAACCATCGAGGGCTCATCTTGCGCCCGGACGACGTCTGGCTCGCGATCATGACGCAGTTCAGTTTCTTCGTCAACGGGCACGCGGAGGTGCTGCGCAAGGTGTTCGTCGCTCACGAAGGAAAACGCGAGCTGGTCGTCGAATCCGAGGGAAGTCGGTACAGCATGGCCACAGCGTCCATGGTGCATCGCATGACGGCGTTGATGGAGGAACAGATCGTCGACCCTTCGCTCCGCGAATGGATCCTACCCGATTTCACGACGACGGTCCCGGCGGACAAGGCGACGTGCGCCATCGTGATGATGGGCATGATGAAGAACTTCTTTGCGTACAAATTCACGCTCCGTTGCGGGATCCCCAAGGTTACGCTCGAGGGGGAAAAGAAGGACTGGGAGGTTATTCTTCACCGTCTCGAGCGTCTCAAACAATACGGTATTCAGACGATCGCGTGGTACCATCTCCTCAGACCTGTTCTCTCCCGTTTCGTTGCCGCCTACGATGACCCATCCCATCCGGACAACCTCGATTTCTGGAACAAGATCGCCCATCGTGACGCGGGGAGCGGACCACAGTGGCTGTCGGGGTGGATCACCGCCTTCTGCGTCTTCAACGAACGGGGTCAATGGCAAGGCAACACGCTCAACGAAGAACGAATCCGGGAGCACGAACCCAAGAAACTCCTCCGACCCGCAGACCCTCTTCAGCTGACCCCGTCGCACTTTGCCGCAGTCTACACGATACGGGAGCGCGCGCCGTACCTCGCTCTGGACGGGTTTCCGTACCCGACGATCGAGAGTCAGGACGTGCCGTGCGGATATGCGTGCGTGGACGTGACGTTGGAGGACAACGGGGAGTTTCTCGAGACGATGTTCGTCGCGGGGTCGGTGGGGGCGCAGATTTGTTCGACGGAGAAGACAGAGCTGTTTCGGAACGGGTTGAGGGACACGGTGAGGCCGGTGTCGGCGTGGTGGTATTTCATCAAGCACGACGTGGTCCAGGAGGAGTACGGGGAAGACGAGGAGACCGATAGCGATTAGGCGGTCTCGCGACGCGTCTCGGCGCTTGCCTTTTCGTTTCTTTGTTCGATTTTGATTCATATTATCTGCTTATGCTTTCTGAGTGTTTATTTACATCCCTGATATTGTCTTATTCAATATGATTTACCGTAGTATGCGCATGCTTCTGAACTCTTCGGCCGGTGGCCGTCCGTTGCTGAACAGGGCCTACCGCAGTTCAACTTGGTTCCCACCACGGTCCATTTGCGCAACCGTTCATACCCAACTTCAATATGCATCGCGTGCTTTACTTGCAAGAAATTCTTCTCGAAATCTTTGATCACTGTTATAACGTCCAAGTCGAAGTTGGAAGGAGGCGCGTTGGCCTGAAAGATCTCGGCGCGCTGGCCAGGACCTGCAAAGCATTCGAGGAACCGGCGCTGGACATACTTTGGGCTGAATTGGACGACCTCACGCCCCTGGTGCGATGTCTCCCCGAAGCGTCGTGGATGAACGAAGACGGTGTAAGCCAGTTCCGACTCCTTCCCTGAAGTGGGCGCGTTCGTGACAGAATTTGGCATAGATCTATTCGTTGAAAAGACCCCTCGGGACGGCCGATTGGAACATCATCTTGGGTTTCACGCATCGTGTGCGGAGTTGTCGTCTGGAAGGCTCGTTCGGACTGGCTGCGGACTGCGTCGAAGGGCTGTCCAAGCCACCAGCCTCGACTGCTTCAGTCTTTCCAAATCTTTGTGACGTTAGGCTCTACGGCCTGGCGAACGATACTGTTGATCTCCTGCGACACCTTACTGGACCCAGACTGTCCGTCCTCTTTCTTCACTTTACAGAACACATCAGAGATGCCATCGAAATGCTTTGGGGAAATTGTTCTAACACGAGGTCCTTCTGCTACACGTCCCCTCTACTAGGCAAGAAAGATGGCACAGTCTCTCATCTTATATGTCAATGGCCAAAGCTTTATTCTGTGATGTGCCACAACATCGCTTTGAATGCTACTGCTCTCCGACATCTCTCTCATGTCCCCAGCTTGCGTTTTCTCAGCTTCAAACTATCTGAAAACTGTATCGAGCCGACCTCCTCTGGAGCTTTAAACATTACTCTTCCGGCGCTTGTTCGTTGGGAGCTACGGTCTTCATGTTTGGAAAATGTCTGGAAGTTTTTCCGTGGTCTCCGTCTTCCTGCGATCGAAGGAATCATTCTTTCCTTGGACATTCATCCAACTGGGCAAGAGCTCAGATCATTTATCGCTACTCTTCCAGGAACATGTAATCATCAATCTCTGGTTACTGTCGTGTTTTCTGTCTCTGAGCTTCGGCCGCGGTCAGTCGTGGATCCACCTGCAGACCGCATCAGCTTCCATCATCTCCACCCTTTGACCGTCTTCGTGAACATCCAAACCATATTCCTCGAATCTGCTGGCAAGATAGACATTAACGAGAAAGAGTTACTTCTATTGACGTCTTCGTGGCCTCATCTGAAGGAGTTTTGTGTGGGTTGGGGGGAGTACAAGAACATTGGACCGAGTGCTATCACTCCCGGAGGATTTGTACAGTTATTGGAACGATGCAGGTCGCTTTCCCGGCTCAGCTTCCCATTCGACACGCATGGGTACACGGAAATCCCACAAGGACATCCTTGGCATGGTCTCACAATGCCAAAAAACGCGCTCGTCGACGTCCGCCTGTCTTCGATCGAGGAAGAATCTGTCGAGGCGCTCGGCGTTTTCTTCCACGTCGCTCCCTTCCCCACGTTTTTTTTGATGAATTGCTGGCACAACTATAGCTATGACGACGAGATCGACGAAGAATCAAAGGAACTTTGCAGACTATATGACGATCGATGGCGGAGGGTACGTGACCTCGCGCGCGATCTCTGGGAGGAGAGGGACAGTCTACTTCACTTTTTGAAGACTCGGGCCGGAGCGGCCGTTGATCAGGATGATGATGGATATGATTCAGAGGACTGACGTAGATCAATGATCCATGTCGATGCAGGTCCATGCATTTGCGCGGAGGGCTCTGATCGTGCCGACACGCGTGTCTTTTCTTGGGGCGAGTCTGTCCGCGCGGCGGGCGAATGTCAATTTTGTGCACCACGTGCGTCCATCGTTCGAAGCGTCAGCGTCGCGATCAAGGTAATCTGTGAAGGGTTCGAAGACCAACATCGCCCGGCAGGCCGGCGTCCTCCAAAATCAAGATCGGTATGAAGCGAGTAGCTACTGCACACGGTGGACGATTTCGTCGAACTTATGCCCGGAAAAAAAAAAAAAAAAAAAAAAAAAAAAAAAACAGGCCGACAGGTATCGATGACTTTGGGCAGCAGCAAATCCTTTTAGGTCTCCTGCTGGAACTGTCAGGAACCTCGGATTACACCATCATTGGATTCGCCTCTCTCCTGATACCTGCTACTTATCAACGCCACAGCTTGCGAGACGACGCCGCTTTTCCACGCCGCATTGCATCGAGACAATTTCGGATCACAGAGTCCGTCTGACAGGACCTTCGCTTCATAGAATACTCATCGCCACATTCACGTTGAACCATGTAACCGAGTTTGT